>JAULCC010395976.1:0-11397 GCA_032358795.1 Nuttallia obscurata | reverse complement strand
CTGACACCGACAAACCAGTCGTAATGCTAACCCTAAATCCTGAGCGTCAAGGAAGGAAGCCATTACTACCATTTTTTTGAAAGTCTTTGATATGACCCGGCCGAGGATCGAACCGGCGGCCTCCCACACCGAAAGCAGACTCTACCACTTGAGCTAACCAGGCGGTAGTAGTACATTCAAAATTTAGAAATTTAGTACAAATAGAATCCATGCAAATATAAATGATGAAATTTAGTTAGACTCCATGTATATAAAAACTATTATGCTATAATACTGTAGGGAAGGAGAGGATGTTGTTACCTGTATGATTTTGCATAGTTGAATTTTGCTTCTCTCTGTCTTCATACTCCATCACCTCATTGTAGATCAATTCTGAAACAGTCACAGTAAGCTAACATTAGTACAGGATAGACAAAGGGCTTCTGTGGTTCAGTGGTCAGAGTCACTGACTTGTAATTACTTGGCCCTTCACTGCTATTGGCTTGTGGGTTCAATTACTAGCTCAGATTATACAATCTTTAATGTGAGGAAGCTACCCAGCCAAGTGGTCAGCATCATACTTGAGTGATCACACCTACAGAGTTTGTTTGTTTATGTGGAATTTAACGTTTTAACAGTATTTCAGTCAAATCATGACGTACAGCTCATTACATGTGGAGGAAGACCCTGAGTGACATCTGTACACTATTTCAGGCAGAGAATGCACCCAGGAATAACAACCGACCTACCGCAAACACCTACAGACAACATACTCTGAGGTAGGTTACACTCTACTAAAACAATTATGTTAAATAGGACTAAACAAAATATGATAAATATGACTAAACAAACTAATTAAATCTTGTGTTAGCAAGTGTAACATACTACGACACCCAAGTAGTAATTTTAGATCTTCACTTTGAAAATCATTATACTAACCATATCAGCTTATAAATGTGCAAAAGCATATATATGACCTATAACACTGCTGGTTTACAAGTGCAGTAGTATCTCGTAATACTGACTGAATGTTTTATTACACTTAACCCTTACCCTGCCATTAAGCCTGCTAAGCGCATCTTTTGTCCGTTTTTGGGGAGCTTCCCCAAATGCAAGCCTTCATTTTGTTTAACTACACTAATCTTGTTCATTTTGCATTTTTCCAATTCATAATATTCATCAGGTTGGTCTGATGCTTAAACTTTTATCAAATAGGATGAACACTTTATTCTGAAGTTGAGTGTTCAACCACCAATTCTTAAATATTGCACCAAATAGAAAATGACAAATTCCCGAATGTATAACTTTGATTAAATTTTAGATGTTATTTACAGTTGGCGAAATTTTTTAACTTGGACATAAAAAACGATATATTATTAAAGAAGTTTTGTTGGATGCGACTGTTGTCACAGAAGTAGACATTGAGCAGTCAAGAGAGAGATTGAGACTCAAAAATTCATAAAAACCATTAGGTAAAACAGTGAGAGAAGGGTTAATGACTGGAAATTCTGGAAGTCATAGTCGGGTGACAACATCTACATTAGTTGTGTGACAGCATTTACATAAGTTGTGTGACAGTGTCTACATTTGACAGATAATTGTTAATATAAGTAGTAATACTAACCCTTCCATTGTTCAACAGTATGCTCTTTTTCATCAACAGCATGGTTATAGGCACCTGGAGTACTCTATAAATACAAACATATATCACCATACAGCTAGCTATACAAGATTAATCAGTAGCATTATACAACCATGATTGCAATCTTTATCCAAGAATGAGACTGAATGAGTTTGGAATTTTATAGTAACTTTTTTTATGACTTTTTGTCACACAATGACCACTTGTTAAATTGTTTGTTTGTTTTAATCCAATTTTCTTCAAGTAGATTTTTTTATTTTAAATGGAAATCTTATGGAGATATTAAATTTTCCAAATCATAAAATAGGTATCAAATATTACTGCCAAATTAATTTAGCTAAATTTTTATAATTTAGTCTATATAATTCTGTTCTCCTGAAAGCAGAGACAAATTTAAACTTGTATAGTTTGGAAGTGCAACAATGCTCACAATGTAAATTTAAATGTAAATTTAAATCTGTGTTTAACAAGAGCTGTCAGAGGACAGCATGCTCAACTATTCTCAGAGCTTTTTTTAAACTGGTAGGATATCTTTTGATGAAAATGGAAAAAGGAGTGGGCTAAAAATAGTAACAAAACTAGCAATATCACTAGAGGTGATTTTTACCGCCTAACAGCATTTGATTTAAAGAAGCAAGGTTTAACAAAAAAAGTAAAAGAAGACTGATCACTCCGTAAGTGTATAAATAAGAGAAATGGTTTCTGATCACTGTACTTCCTCTTATTGAGCTTTACAATTGTATGAAGTTTTATGAAATTGTATCCAGTCTTTTTCAAGTTATCTGGACAAGAAGAAAAATGTAACATAGGGCAATCTTTGTAATAAGTTAATTTAGAGAAATGGTTCCTGTACACTGCACTTCCTCTCATTGTGCTTTACCATTATATGAAGTTTCATGAAATTCCATCCAATAGTTTTCAAGTTATGCTCCGAAAAGTTAAAAGTATTAAAAGGCGATAACATTGTAATTGAGTAAAATAGAGTTATGGTTCCTTTACTCTGCACTTCCTCTAATTGAGCTTTGTCATTATATGAAGTTTCTGAAATTCCATGCAGTATTTTTTCAAGTTACGCTCTGAACCAGAAAAATTTACAAGGGCCATAACTCTGTAGTTAGGTAAAATAGAGCTAGGATTCCTTTACACTGCACTTCCTCTCATTGAGCTGTGTCATTATATGAAAGTTCGTGAAATTCTTCAGTATTTTTAAAGTTCCTCTCATTGAGCTTTACCATTGTATAATGTATTACAAAATTCTATCTTGCAGGTTTAAAGTTATTATCCAGGCAAACTTTTGTTAATGCCGACACTGATGATTGGTTTGTTTATTTGGAATTAAACGTCGTTAAACAGTATTTCAGTCATATAGCTACGTCAAGCTCAAAACAGGTGGAGGAAGACCCCTGTGTACTATTTCAGGCACAGAATAAACCCGGGTAGAACCACTGACCTACTGCAAGTCAGCTGCAAGGCTTCCTCACTTGAAAAATCCAAAGTGCCCTGACTGGTATGGGAACCCACAGTGAGGGGCTTAGAGATTGCAAGTGAACGACTTTAACCACTCGGCCATGGAGGCCCTCCCGATGCTGATAATGATGAAAGGGTGACCGGAATAGCTTATGAATAGTTGAGCTAATCAATAATAATATAAGTCTTCTAGGTACGGTATACATAGCTGCTAACAAACACTTACCCCATTCACCTCAGACTCATCATACCACACATTGATGTATGGATGTAACAATGCCTCATCAACAGATATTCTCTTTTCTGGATCTACCACTAACATTTTAGATAATAAGTCTCTAGCAAAGGTTGAACGTAGGCCCTGGTGTTCAGTGCTATCCGGTGGAAAAAGAACATCAGGAAAAAGTTTTTCAAAACTATAGCCTGAATATTTGGGTCTATTTTCCACATAATTTCGAACAGTTGGCTGCAGTCGTTTCATAAACTCTTGTGATGGTGTTCCTAACTGCTCTATGATTTTATTCCACTGGTCAATATCTGGGTCAACATCAAGGAAGATAATAACCTTTTCAAACTGTCACATAAACAAATACCTAACACACACCCCACACCCCCTCACACACCCTTGTTCAAACAATCTTTATCAGGTATAAATAGAACTGCACAAATCAATGTGAATTAATGTTTCTAGAAGGTGAAATTGTTGTGTAATTAACCACTACATTTACTGATAACAAAAACATGGCTGTTAATACAGGAAAGACATAAAATTCCTAGTTGTTAAGACTGCATCAGACATCTTGTCGATAAACTGAGGAAATTTAATTCACTCTCAAGTTTCTAAACATACAAATAATACTCGGATCTAGTGATACAAACTTCGCTAAATGACATTTCCATCACATTACTGTTTCATGAAGCAAGCGCATGTGAGGTCTAAGCCTAACTACCAGTAGCTAGATAAATGAAGGCCAAGCAATCTGTCTAGATCTTAATCAGAACATCAATGTATACTGAAGGCAAACACAAATTACTAAACATGGTATACATCCGACTTTCCTGAAAATCAAAGGCATAAATCGTGAATACAGTTTTCACTTTATTTGATTCTGTATGAAAATTATATTACTTTGCAGTTACATTACTATAAAGAGCCTCCTAGGCTGAATATTCCCAATCAGAAGGAATCTTTATTACTGATATTGAGATCTTCATTACTAAATTGTATATTCTACATTCCAATTCTTTGTTCAATTATCTTGAGCATGCCAATCTTGTGTGATATTTATTAACTTTGGTGGATTATTTCTTTTCAAATTTGGACAGAAATATTGTAGAAACTACCAATACAGGAAGTATCACTGAAAAAGGAAAACCTGCATTATTTGATACAGTTGAATGTTATTTTAAGTCAGATCTAGGGCTGTTATATTTGGACACACTTTCTATGATCATCTCTGTTATGCTATACATTAACACCACCAGGTATTGTCTATACATTCAACAATGCAAGGCATTAAGTGTTTTCAAAGGACTTAAGTTCTGACCCTGTGTTCACATAGTATTTTTCGGTCTCAGCTGATTTGTTTATTTATTTGGAATTTAATGACGCTTTAACAGTATTTCAGTCATATTGCGATGTCAAGTTCATAAGAACATTGGCTAGGTAACTCTGCTGAGACTTTGTGAACACCTGGCCTGAACAGCAGATTTATTTTTTGCAGGAGCTTTCATTTTACAATCATATTAATTCCAAAATTGTTTGTGCAAATTGTAGTCAGAAAATATAATGTTCGAGCAGGTAAAGGATGTACAACGACAAAATTGTCACAACACCTGTCACGTCATACTAGTCCAGTGAACTGCTTAACTTCCCAACAACAATTTCAAATCTACCCTCTTTGCATGCAAACAAGTAAGTCTATGAGTAGAAAACATTTGTCTAGGTTACCTGGTAAAGTTGTTAATACTTCTTAAAACTCACAATATCTTAACTACACTAGTCTGTGTATTTGAGGAAGCGATAGTGTTTGAGTTATTAATTTTTTTTAAATCTTTGCCATATACTAACTGACTTCCCTAATGCCGACAAAGTCTAATAACAGCAGAATGAAACCCTGGTAAATACAACTTTCAAACAATCCCAAATGAAAACAAGTCATCAAAGGATACGGTCACTCCCTGGAAACATGACTCCAGCTCGTATCAACTCAGCCATGATACATCCAACTGACCAGATGTCCACTGCAATGGAGAAGTAATATAATAGTTTAGAGTACATCATAAAATGACATCAAAACTGAAAAGAAAATACTTCAACAGAATTAAGTCAATTTTGATTCTAATAGCAGGACATGACACCATGGTTTAGAAATTATTTTAGACAAGAAAACCTACTTGCTTGTACAACAGTTGATTGCATACCTTACTCAATCTTCATGACAATTATACCAAAAACTATATAGGAATTGTACTATAGCATAATTTTTACAATTATACTTTACCAGTCAAGGCAAAGAAGACCATTAGCTCAACAATTCTGACACCACTGTCCTGTACACAATAATTTACTTCACTCCTAAAAGAAATAGATATTTGTGTAATATATCCAACTCTCCATTATGAGTAAGAGTTTTACTTAAAAAAACAACATACAAACAATTGTATGATTTATGGCACTGTTGTAACACAGCAGGGTAATTCATATCATTTCGGGCACATGACCTGTACCCACAGAATTGAGAATTTTATCAGCATTTTGGTACAAATTGGGAAAACAGGCAAGTTTACACATAATACTTCAAATTACTGATATCTTATTCCCTAGCTGCTGAAAAATATGCTTGCATAACTAAGCAGAAAATTCATAACTGCACTTACACATAAAGTGTTAGAAAGATAGAATGATCTCATTTGTTTTACTTCAAACTCAAATATAAAGGTACTTGCTGTTTGAAAGCATATCTTTTTTTTGTTCCATTGGTAATTTTGGCTGAAATTTGGGGGAAAAAAAGAAATTTTCTGATTTGGAGTATATAGAGGATAATTGTATTTTTCAGTGTAAGATATAGAGGATCTCTGATGAGTTTTCACTTTATATAAAATTTTATTAGGAATCTCTATAAGCGAGCCTCTGGCAAGCTTAATAAAGGTTTAAGGACGAGTCTAATAAAAACTTATATTATAAAGTGAAAATGAATCTGATATTCTTTTTATCACATGACAATACACCAAGAGGTTAATATGATTTTTCTTACTGATTTTGTGACATCATCGGTTCTTATATGTAATGTGTTGTTTATATAAGAAAATATGTGATAATTATATTACAGCAGAAATAAGCAACGTCATGTGATAAAAGAATTTATTTCATCGAGTGGAAAACAAAGGCTACATTTTCAAAGCCAGGAGTGAAAATTTGGCGTTTGCTTTCCACAAGATGAAATAAATTTTAATCTTACACTGAAGAAATACAATTATTATATTTCTTATATACTTCTATAAAGACGTTTAAAGGTAATTTAGAGCCAGATCTAAAGGTACTTAACATAAATTGGTGTGAAACATCAAGTTTTCGATGTTAGATATGACATCATCACTGTTTGCAACCCTGGGTCTTAACGCGTAGCTCAGGGCTACCTTATGAAAAAGGTTACAGTGAACTGGATGAGTGAAATTATAACTTATAATTTTACCAGTAGATTATAGGGTTATACTTCACTGAAAAATCCCTATAATTCATGGAAAAGCATATAAGAACAGATTACATGTAACCAGCTATAAAATCCTCAAAAGAAAACGCTTTACATAGTTTTTATTTGAGAAAGTCATTGTACCCTAGGTGACATGAGACTTACCATTCTCCTTGTATCCCATACCCAGGATAACCTCTGGAGCTCGGTAGTAACGCGTCACTACATATGGAGTCATCATAAAACCAGTGCCAGCTGTACGCGCTAGACCAAAGTCAAGTATCTTTAATGTACAGTCTGACTTTACCACAATATTTGAAGGCTTCAAATCCTGAAGAGAAATTGAAAGAGTAATTGAAAATTATGGGTGTCTGAGAAACATATGTGCAAAAACTCAACAGGTTTTTCACTTTTTACAAACTACCTTACATATTTTGTTTGGCATAATGTTGAACAAAGCATATACAACCATACATATAATATAATTATAATTTACAAAGAATGTGATTATCAATTATATATTTAGATTTATGTACATATTGAAGAAACAAATGAAAAATTATAATGGAACATATATTCATAGTTAAAAGGAACAGGAATTCATTCAATTTACTGACTTAAACTGCAATTTAAACTACTCATATGTTGCCAAAAGGGCATCATTGTTGCGCCCGCAGAATGAAGATTCTGGGTGGACCCAGGACAAACAGATTTTGACCAGTTTTGACTTTTCACCTGCAAGTTTGGCCACACCTTTTAAAGGTATGAATATGATTCTTCCGCGCAACACTCTGTCTCATCAATGTTAACGTTTGTGCCAAGTTATTTTAAAATCTATGGTGAATTAAGAGCTCGGACAAACAATCTTCACCAATTTTGACCTTCGACCTCTAAGTCTGACCACATCTTTTAAGGTATGAATGTGATTCTTCTGCAGGACACTCGGGTTCATCAATGTTAACATTTGTGCCCAGTTATTTTAAAATTCATCTATCCATGGTGAAGTTAGAGCCCGGACAAACATAATCTCGAACAATTTTGACCTTTGACCTCTTTGTCTGACCACATCTTTTAAGGAATTAATGTGGTTCTTCTGTGCGACACTCCGTTTCATCAAGGTAAACATTTGTGCAAATTTATTTTAAAAATCTGTCATTATGAAGTAAGGGACTGGACAAGCCAAAACTGGATGCACACACAGACGGATGCACAAATACCTGACCAAAAAAGTGACGGCTATGTCAACCTCACTGCAAGCTGGCTTGACAAAAAAATGATATAACCTAAATACCTAGTACATTTATCAAACTGGTTGCCATTAGACACTGAAGTTTTTCTAATGTAGGCCAATGGCAATAATGTGAAATCATTTATATATATTGTGTTTATGACCTAATGCCTGAATTAGTTTTTACCAAATACAAAGATGAACTAGGCATCAGCAAATATTCTCAACTCTAATGGAAAAAGAGTACCTTTTCACACTTTTCAAGATTATTACATATTTCACTTATATCAAGCTGGTCAGTCGACTGACCATCCTCCTGGATATCTCACTAACCAGCATTTTGGAGGATCTGGCTCACAATCACTCATTTTGGAAGATCTGGCTCACAATCACTCATTTTGGAAGATCTGGCTAGGTTGTGATTCCAGCCAGCTTCCCAAGAATAGACAAGTGCAGTTGTCAAGACACCTTAAGGTCAGGAATCTGATTTCGGTAAAAGTAATAATTTTTTCTTTCTTTTATATTACCAGCCATACTTAATCTCATGCTTCCTGTCTGAAGGTTAGAAAGCCTCTCATCAACAAATTGTCTGGCTCTACTCTAGAGGAAAAATGCATATTTTCCTTATGGACAATGTCAAGGCCGCCACCTACTCACAGTATTAGGTCTTAGACTGTAAACAATGTTTTAAGTTGATCATCAATAATCACATAACTATCCTACAAGGTAATACTGATATCCTTGAATCTATTACTATATTATGTAAGCCTTTTAATAATAGACATGGGAAATCAGCTGGGAAGAAATGAATGTCTATTTCTTGGTTAACAGAGATAAAGTCTCATTCTGAAAAAGACATCAGCTTGGACTGTTTCAAACTGTCCATATTTTGGAAATCTATATTTTCTTTGTAATTTGTTGTTAAATTTATCCCCAGTCTACAGACAACTAAATAAGGCATCTTGCTAAATAACAATGAATTATGTCAATTAGTAACATCCATAGTGTATAATTTCAACTTGAAATCTAATATTGTCATATGTCAAAGGCTGAGAAATTTTGTGGAAATAGTTATAAAACATTTTACAATATGTTATCAATCTCTTTCCCAAAAATCAATTACTGTGATTTGCTGAAATGAACTGCACGATAAATTTGGACCAATGAGATGGATAAAACATTGACCATGAACAAGAAGCTTTATCACCTCAGACCCAGATGGGAGGAGAGAGTACCTACCCTGTGAATGATACCCGCTGAGTGTAAATGTTTGATGCCACACAACATTTGATAGAGAAGGTATGACATTCTCTCATGGTCCAAGTCCATTTGTATCACCTGGCAGAGGTTAGCATCCATCAACTCCATGACTAGATACCTGGTGTAGATACAAAGACCATTCATATATCTACCTTTAATTAATTAGTAAATAAATAATTAATAAAATTAATTAAATCAGTGCATTATCTTGTAGATCAAAAATCAATTAATACCTTAATTCTTTAAATGCTGAAAAATGAACTCCTCTATCCTTTTCTATAGGTCAGTTCATTATGTAGTTTTAAGGTATTTTCCTGTATTACACATTTTCAATGGCAAACAATGCATACCTTGATAAAATGACCCCTGGGGGAACCATTTGATCTAGCTCTGCACAGTTTCCAAATCTCAAAAATTGTTTGTTTTCAGCAGCCAAAGATTTAGTTACTCTATGATACTGACCACAAACACACTCACAAAGGTATCTCAGAACTGCCAAGACTTACTGCAAAACTTTACTAAATACAAAGTTTGAAATATTCAGACCCATACAAGTTGGTTCTAGTAGGAGCTAACTGATCAGGTTCTGCACTGTATGCCACTGGAATATCTTATCAAATTATTCTTTCCTGCAACAAATGAAGGGTTAAATGCTCAACTATATGACCTAATATAAAAGTATGAAAAATATAGTTTTGCACTCAAACCTTGGAATATGTACTTTAAATATCATCAAAGATTAAAAAGTCCACAAAAATCTGAAAACTAATGCTTGTATAGCATAATTTTCAGCAGAAATGAAGTGCAGAACCTGATCTTAAATCAATGCCCCGAGTCTTCCTTGGCATCAAATATTCAAAACATTTCTTAGATTGCTAGATTGATATAGTAATTCTCTTTCTAACCTACTCTCTCTCGAAATGAATATTCTACAACATCTTGTCCACTGAAATTAACAACACTTCAAGTCCAGTAGTTAAAGAATTCAATATAAGAGTTAGTGAAAGGAAAGCCTTTGACAGACAAGAAACTCATTTGCAATTATCTCAGACATCAATTATGGCCATTTCAATACTTTCTACAGAAACACTAATGACCATAACAACAGTTACTGAGTCTTTAGCTAATTTTCCACAAATGCCCTTCTGTATATAGTAGCAAATCTCTGTATTAAAAAATTGGAGATGGCAACAGTCTTAGTCTGAGATTGCAAACCAATGTTAGAACTTATTTCTGCCTTAGTTTAAACAGATATGTAGATATATACGATATATTGAAAGAGGTCATTTCTGTAAGAGGCTTTCCAAGGAAGTATTGATTCATCAGAATTGGAAGTCAATTGGCCACCCTGTCTGTATCCCCTTGGTCATAAATCTGTATTAGGTATTGAACACAGAGACACTATTCAATCATTTACTTACACATCCTGAAATTCGTCCATAGACCGTTGTGGAGTGAATGCATTCAATAAACCAATGATCTGAAGCGAGAACGAACATCAAAATTGCAGAACCAGAATGTATACATCTTTTACTTATTCATAGAGAACTTGTATTAAGGCTTTCATAAAGTAGAATCTTACTTCTAAGACAGTCAAATAATCTTAAAACGTCCAAAAAATAATATGTATATTCTTCTAATTCTGTGTAACATACTTTGTAAAATTAAGGCAAGAATTCCATTTTCATGAGAGCCTCATTGTAGGAATTTATTTGCAGGTTTTAATCTTGACATAATGAGTATATGTAAATAAAAAACTTAGTTCATTTTTAGTCATTATCTCATTCCAACCCAAGTAATACTGTCATCATAACCTGTCCTTTGTCAAAATCTTTTTATATTTCTATTACCAAATTTTCACTTTATTAATGGCTGTCATGTAAGAGTTTTTTTCAAACACTAAATTATAACAAACTATTTAATACATTTGAAGGTCTTCCCCAATCAAGTTTAAGGGAGTCATTGCATTTCCTTTAAAGGAAAAATTATCATCAGGTACTATCTGAAAGGACTTAAAAGCAAAACACTTATAGTTCAAGGTCCAATGCCATTTATAGAGGATCTTGCATGAGTGTTTATTCAATATCATTTTTATGAAACGAGTTGACTAAAACGTATGGCACGAGCCT
>JAULCC010395754.1:0-11398 GCA_032358795.1 Nuttallia obscurata | reverse complement strand
GTTTTGTTTACAACTGACATCATGGAATTTTATTGACTGTGTGCTGCATGTGCATAGATTTTGTAACCCCCACCCCAGCCTGAGGTGCACTCCTACAGTTGGATCAAGCTGAGACTGCCAAAACTAAGTACCGGTAGCACAGGGTTTATGACGAAAAGAGAAAGGAAGTATATTTCTGAGTCATTTGGCACAATAAATGATTAAAGTTAATGCGAGAAGCATCAAAGGTAATACATGATTTGATGATAAAATAGTTTTGATCGCCATCAATGCAATCTTCTGTAAAGATAACATCTACACAATTTTTATAAAATACATAACATAAATTGTGGGGTTTTTTTCATATAGAGATGGAGGGTAAGAAAAATACAAATGCCGAGGAAAAGGATGATGGAAAGACAAAAGAAGGAAAGCCACACAGAAAGGGTGGCACCAGTGCAGCTAGACAGAGGTACAAGAAAGGGAAAAGTTAATAGTGACTTTTGAATGCAATATGGAATGGAATGTTTAAAAACAGATGATTGAAAAATCATTTGAGAAATCCATTTGTGAAATGTTCTGTTTAGAAAACACATGAATAAGCATGTGTTTAAAGGTTTGTCAGTATTGTGTTCTGATCAGAGATATATGAGAGTTTATACTTTGGAAACAGATTTGGTGCTGATACATACTTGCAACATAAGAAGAAACGTTATGTTTTAAGAAATTTTGGCCATCAGAATAACATTCTAACTGTTTTCACCAAATATCCAAGAGAGATTTCATTACATTTTTGTTGGCTATTCCAGAAAAATCTCCCTGGGGTGGGGAAGGAACTACGAGCAATTAAAATTACCTTAAAGGTCACTAAAATGCTGCTGGGGGGGGGGGAAGTGGGGGGGGGTTACCATACATTTTTATTCTGTTATGGGGCAGATTTTTCTAGAATAGCCCTAACATGCAGTCCTACAATGAACAAACGATCAGGCATTTATTCTTGTGTACCCACTCAAAAGACTTGTTTAGAATGTGAGCCACATCTGAATTGACATTGTAAGATAAGTTCTGAACAGTACTCAAGCAGAGGTATTGTTGGCTTCAGTGTTGTTGGCTGAATTGACCCTTGGCCAGCTGTGTGGATTCACTAATCAGGAATGGAACTGTGACATACAGAGAAAGCCAGGCATCAGAGTGATACCCCTCTAGCCACACACTCATTTTACAGAATATTCTTAGACTTGAGGTATAGAATGAAAGTTTCAACCAGGATTATTTTGTCAATTATCAGAGATAAATCAGCAATTTAACTTATTTCAGTTACTTACTTGAATCTGAACAGGAACAGTTTGAATGATGGTATACAGTAATTGGAAAAATGTCTTTCAAATTGTACTCCAGGAATTCACCAACCCATTTGTAAACTAGAAACTCAAGAATAATCTCTAACCTATGATTTGGCTCCTAGATTTTACCTTTCATGTGAAAGCTGAGAGCCAACCTAGAGTGTTAGAGACTATTCTTGGGTTATAAGTCTAAGAATGGGTTAGTGAATTCTAAACCTCAACTCATAGAATATTCTGAAAAAAGATATGGGAATTCCAAGTCTGGTACTGTTACTGGATTATATGATATGGACGTCTCCTGACTGAGGCTAAAACACTGTTTCACCTGTTTTATTTGTGAGTTGGTTTTTATGTTTGTCTGTGTTCCTTGTGAGTGCCATTTTTGATCAAATACATTGATGTCTGTTACAGAGGGCTTGAACTTTGTTCATGATTATCTGAAGTTGTTAGTAGTCACACATACAAATCATGGATTTGATTGATTGAAATTGATCACATGCTATTTTTGGGTCCAATCATATGCATGGAACTTGGAGTGTGAGTGTGAATTTTATTGTGAATAGATTTGTAACTTGGTTGAGTGTTCCTTTGACTGCATGTGACTTGTAAGTGGATCATCTTTTAGAATTGTACCCAAAACAACATACCATAAAGATACTCAATATACATATGTTACAGCTTTATCTAGAATGCAATGTTCACTGAAAGTGGGATATGTATATAGAGGATCTCACATGAGTGGTCAAGGTATATTGAAAATATACGTAAAACAAGATTTCAGAAACTGAATAAAACGAAACTGCCATAAACTAGGCAGACGAGAAGTAATGTGATAATACTTGTTTGGCTTCATGATGTTATGATTTTGGTAATAACAGACTGTGCAGAAACTAAATTTCTTTTCTGGCAGATATAAAGCAAGACATCTCCAACATACTAATATATATATGGCGTTTGTGAGAAGTCGATGTTTTTCCCCTGCATGCCAACTATTTTCAAAACAAAATAATTTTTCCTTTTCTGCAAGATCATATTACACGAAAAATTCAGTTGCTTTAGATGTCATTTTGTTCCTCTTTACTCTCAACACAGAAGAGAGAGAAATAAATGACAAAGAGAAGTCAGTGGTTTTAGAGAGACTGTTTGTTTTACTTCTGCCTAAGCATATAACAAGGATAGGCCTTTAGACTTTAGAGACACTTTGCCCTAATACATGTACTCTCTGAGCATAGAACAGGGAGACATTGGTACCGTAGAAAGACTATTTCCCCCGCCTTCCCCACAACATATAGAACAGAAATGTCTGAGGCTGAATGTAGGTAATTTGTTGCGCTTCTACTTCACCATAGAACATCGATACGTTAGTGGCCTTGTGTAGACGATGGCTGTATGTAGACGACTAACTGTTGGTTATATGGCTTTCTGTTGAACCATATTATCATCAGGGTAAATAAATAATGTTATGTCTATTTAACCTAACGAAACAGTGCTGAAATTTGATTGTGAACCTTACCATCTTTCATGACAGATCAATATATTTTATAATTTGTGATAATGGAAATGACAGCATATACCTTAGTAGCTAAGAGTGCTGACACTTGTCAAGTTGTTCCAGTTTGGGCAAAACTATGTGGATCAGTTAAACACTGTAAAGATGCAGATGCATGGCTTTTCGTTTCTAACAATTTATAGGGCGGGTGATTCTACAAATCTAAACGCCCACAGAGGTTGTGTCTTTTACAAGAATACGGTTGTAAAAACATTTTTGGACTGATTATGCATATTTTACTCTAGTATGCTTTACTTGATTTTTTACAGACCGTCATTAAGTAATAAAAATGTATATTAGAACGTGGTTTGGCGTTGATTTGTACCCTCCTTCGTTACACTGAAACTACAGGGCGTCCTTGGCCGAGTGATTATAGTCATAGACTTGCAATCTCTCAGCCCCTTACCGCTGTGGTTCGAATCCCGGTCTGGACACTTCGATTTTTTCAAGTGAGGAAGACTTCCAGCTGGCTTGTGGTAGGTCGGTGGTTCTACCCGGGTACGCTCTGTTCCTGACATAGTGTACAGAGGTCCCCCGGGGTCTTTTTCCACCAGTAATTAGCTGGGCGTCGAGATATGACTGAAATACTGTTAAAGCGGACGTTAAATTCTTAATAAACAAACAACCATTACACAGATATAACACAATACAATAAGTTTTATTTAAAGTGGGAAAGACAAAATAACAGTAAACATAAGCTCTGGTGAGCTTTTGAATCGACTAGAAAGTAACCAGTGGTACCATATATAGAGCACACACGCTTACATTTTTATTCTTTCTGTGTCTCGGATTTGCAATTCACCAACCGTTCTTAAGGATAGTATTTGACTTGAACTCTGCATGCAATTTTAAACCATGATTATTAAGTTAAATATCGGAGACCAATAAACAAATCAACGTTTTTTTATTTATATATTACTTGTGTGAATATGCCATTGCATTGTTGAAATATTTGAATGAATACAGTAAGTGGAAGTAGGTTTTTCCAAAATGCTTCCTTGAACTCAAATTAAAGAATATTCTCAAGAATGGATGATGAATTCCAATGCCATAGGCAGCAATGTTCGAATATAACAAATTGCGATGGGAAACACGAATATTTCACTCATGTGCTACACCCTCCACTGCACGACTTGTTGACGAACGTTTCAGATTATTTGCCCGAGGTATAAGGAAGACACCAGTGAAAATTTGCCCTAGCTTGTACAGTGAAGAAATTACTTTCATGTTTCCGTGCACCTCAGGGAAAGAGATTAGATTTATGAAATGTAAATTGATCAACAAGTTGTATGTGTTAACAAACTTCTTAAACCTGCTGAACATTTCCTTTAATCGGACAAAGCTTTATAAATGACACTGATTTACGAGGATTCGTTAGGACTTTTCTGAAATCGCTCCGTCCGTCCGTTTATCCGAACGTACGTAAATTTTGTCCAGAATATTTCTCTGCCACTTTGCAAAGCATATGCCCGATGACGTATGTTTTGTCCAGATCATTTCTCTTCCATATAGTGAAACACGTGCCTCAAACTTTCACAGCTTATCAAATCACTATTTGAACCTGTACACCTGCGAATTTCGTAACTTTATTTGTAAGGGAAATATGAGAGGTTTTTTTTTATTTTCAAATTTTTCAAATTAACTTTTCTTTAACAAAAAACCCTCTCTCAGCATAGCAATGTCACCGCCTCTGGAATGTTTAAAACTATTATGTCCTGTGGTCAAATTTAATGATTACTTGACCAATGAGAAAGTTTGGGAATTTTTTTCAATTTTGTTTTATATTCACTTTGCTATAATCCACACTGCAACATAACCGCGCAATGCTTTATGACTAGAACTTTTCACTAGGAGTTTTAAGCCAGACAGACAGACAGTTTAAGGAACACGATATTCATATTAATAAAAACAGCAGTGCTTTACTTTATGACATTTTTTGCGCATTTGAAGCTGAGATGACAGGACGAAATCATCTCCATAAAATCTGTACAATAAAGGTAGTGAGTGGATAGCATTATAGCCAATAAAATATGTTATTAACCCTTGTATTTTTAAATTGTACATTTTTCTAGACTGAACTAACTGTCTTATGTCAAATGCAGGGGTGGGCTGGAAATTATAAATCGCTTTCAATGATAGCTCTAGATGCAATTATGTAATCATATAAGACGGAGAAGTTAAAAATCAAATTGACAAATATTGAGAAACCCGGATTGAAAATAGAAATTAATGATGAACGATGTGCTATCTGCAAGTCTTAATAAACTGTACACAAAGTTTGGAACTTCAGTTTGCTGCACCCGCCCCTCTCCCACACGCACTTTCTTACAGTGATCGCCCAAAGCACACTTATTATTTAAACATAAAAAAGAAATAAAACCAAATCCGATTAAAATTCATAAGCCCTAAATAATTTGCCTATGTCAGCGAATGAAGTAAATTTAAAGCATATTCCATCGCAGGAGAGCACACATTTTTGAATTGCGATACTTTCGGAAAACAATCGTATACATACATACATGTTAAAATGGCACAGATTCCATACATACAAATGATACAATGTTTCTTTTACCGTGTTATTTCGTAAGTCGTCCTTGATAGTCCTCACACGCCACCTGAGGTATATTATAAGAAATTATCAATTTAGGAAAACAAGGGGGAAACATCTTGACTTTCATTATCTGATAATATGGAAGACGTTTTTGCCTCACTGTTAGAATCTTATAAAATATTTATTTATCATTCCATATTTACATAGTAATTTTATCGTAAATTACATACGTTCAAAAGTGCTTGATAAACACATAAATTTATTTATCACATAAGTTGGCTTCTGGGAGTGACATAAAGCAGTGACATAAATATCATATGTAACTAGTTACATAAATGCAACTTGAAACCGGTCGATAAAAACGCCCAATTGTCTTACGATGGACCATTATTTATGTAAACATACAGGTTATCTATAAACAGAAGAATACGTAGATATTAACCTTTAGCCTGCTGAGCAAATGTCGTCTGCTTAAACTGTCGTCTGCCTTTATTTTGAAATTCATCAGAATCGCCCAATATTTGGAGAAATTATTGGCCGAATGTCAAACAGATTGGATCCTGATTAGACGCCGATTTACTTGGCGTCTAATCTGGATCCAAGCTGTTTGCAAATTCTATCTCGGTCGCCCGTAGCAGGCTAAAGGTTAAAAATATATACAAACTCTAAAAAGCAACACTTAAGCTGCAAACAGACAATCTTAGGAGAACAAATGATGAAATAAATACATTAAACACGAAAAGAGTTAAATAATACAGGAGTTTATGGTACTTATTTCGTCCAGTCTCGCTGCTCGTAGGTAAGAGAGGGAGAAGCAAGAGGAGACCGCATGAATCACTGGAACAGCTTGGTATTCGGCCTTGAACTAAAAGCTCAGAAGCTGAAAATTTAAAAAGAATAAGCTAGATGCTCATTTTTAGGGATATATGGTGCTAGAAGTTCACATGCGTCTAAATGATTAGCTTGTTGGTTTGCCTTGAGCTAAAAAAAACAATCACACTTCAACTACTTCTGTGAAGCTCGTTGGTAACACCGCTATGTATAATGCTACAGTTGGCCATATACATCTTTTACACCTGATTTATATCTAAAACACTTGTATCACCTGTATTGTTATACTCTTAACCTTTAGCCTGCTGACAAAATGTCGTCTGGTTAAACTGTCGTCTGCCCAGATTTTAAAATTCACCAGAATCCAATTTTTGGAGAAACAATTGACCGAGTGTCAAACAGCGTGTCAGACGCCAAGTTTCTCGGTGTCTAATCTGGATCCAAGCTGTTTGCAAATTCTATCTCGGTTACCCCTAGCAGGCTAAAGGTCAATGCGAGTTATTTAAAACAGATATAATTTTAGTACGTCAAGTTACTGAATACTGTGTCTATTGATGGATAAAGCTGCATGGATGTTGGCGTTTTAGATTGTCTTATAAGTATTTTTTTATTGTTTGTTTTATTGCTCTACACAGCGTTTGCTCTCTTTTAAGACCACTTTATAGTTAAATCCTCTCTTTTAAGACCACTTTATAGTTAAATCCTCTCTTTTAAGACCACTTTATAGTTCAATCCTCTCTTTTAAGACCACTTTATAGTTAAATCTTCTCTTTTAAGACCACTTTATAGTTAAATCTTCCCTTTTAAGACCACTTTATAGTTAAATCTTCTCTTTTAAGACCACTTTATAGTTAAATCTTCTCTTTTTAGACCACTTTATAGTTAAATCTTCTCTTTTAAGACCACTTTATAGTTAAATCTTCTCTTTTAAGACCACTTTATAATTAAAGCTTCTCTTTTGAGACCACTTTATAGTTAAATCTTCTTTTAAGACCACTTTATAGTTAAACCCTCTTTGAAAACCTTGTGACAATTTTCCGATGTAAGATCTTGGAAAACATTTAACTTCTGTAGATCAACACTCGTTCTGTCATGTGTATCGGGATGGCCATGTTGCAGTGAGGAAAATGAACGGTTTCCGTTTGTTTTTTATCATATTTTTAACTTATTACTTTGTTATTGCTAAAATCCAACTACTGCCGAACTTAGTCTAGATTACAACATCGTTATAAATACAATACCTTTTAAATGTTAAGTCTCATTGCACCAAGATAACAAAAGATAAATTTGCACACAATGTAGAACCACATCAGACGATGATAAATGCGCCGTCAGATATTACCTTTACTGAATATCTTCATTCATATATCATTTGTAACATCGTTGTATGAATTTGAAAAAAAAAATGGCTTTAAATTCGAAACTTCGCAGACGACATTCCTAAATTTGGCGCCTAAATAAGTTAAACAATATTTTAAGAGAAAGAGATGAACTTATTTCGCAATTCTTGCCAGCTGAATACTGAATTTCTAGTTCGTTTATGATGTATGGCATTCTACATATGTACAAAGGCTGACGTTTGATTTTGTTAAATCTGTTATTGTCAAAGTATGTTAAGAATTTGAAACATGGCCGATTCCAAAACCAAAAGTGCATCTCTTTCAAAAGTGCGCGTATAAAATCTCAGTACGGGGAGTTTTAGTATTACGAGTGCATTACGTCATAATTGGTGAGAAACGTATTGTTTACAAATTTTCATCAAAAGGATAAATAGCATGGCATTGTGTTTGTAAATTATTTGAACATTAACATATTACTGACACGCTTTTTTAATAAGCTCTACTGGCTACTTCAATGTGTATTATTGTTTTTGTACATAATACAAGTTTCATATATATTACTTCATGCATATATGTATCTGATGCACAGATCTTCAAGAATTCAACCTTCATATATAACTGATACAAATCAAAATTATATTATTGGTATAGTTCTGCTTAATTATTTGATATTTATTAAAGTGAATTCAAATTAATTGTATATGTGTTTCGATTTCGATTTTTACGAGAGGGAGTAAGTGAACAAAAAAAAACAACAAAAAAACTCGCGTTTTGTGTGTCGATGTCACATTATTATTTTGTTCATTGTGAGGTTCAGAAATCTTTTTACAGATTATTGACAGTTTAACATTAATTTATCTGCTCGGATGAATGGTACTTGAAATGATGGTTTTAAACACCAATGCATCGTTTAAATTTTTATCTCATAAAGGAAGTCTGCATGACTGCCCCCATCTGCATGTGCCGAACGCACATTTTGTCATCTGCAGTTTTATAACATGCTTCACGAATTATGTATGTAGATGCATAAAGAGAACGTCTTCGTATGGGGCCTTATATAATGCCTTGCCTCTGCCAATAAATGTTACCGCCGCCAGGGGGAGCTGGTAATCTTCCCCACAATCTTCGCTACAGTGTTGACACGCCATGTTGGTTGTCGCTACTTCTGTCTAGGAGGCGGACGTTTGGTTAATCTGCGTTTCTTTGTTCTTATAGAACCTGTTATTACCAAGTGACTTACGGTCTGTTGGGGATTGTAAAATTGTTTGTAAATAATTTCGTATATTTTCATGTCTTTACTAGCCATTAATATGTTACAACATGGATAGCAAATACGACATGTTACAACATAACTAGTATATACAACTACATGTACATATTCACACAAGGCAAGTGTAAACAACGACATGCTCCAACTTGGTATATATATACTACTATAAATAAAAACATGGCTAATATATACAACTATAAATACCAACATAAACAGTTTACAACAACATATACCAATATGGCTAGTACATACAACTACATATACCAAAATAAATAGATTAAAAAAACAACATGTTCAAACATGGGTAGTATTTGCAAGTATATATACCAACATGGCAAATATACAATTGCATATACCAACATGTCTATTATATACAGCTTCATATACCAACCTAAATAGATTACAGAACAAAATGTTCCAATATGGCAAGTATATGCAACTACATATACCAATATGGCTAGCAAATGTAACATGTTACCTAATTGCTAGTAAATGCAACTACATACATTAAAGTAGCCAGTAGATGCAACTAAATGTACCAACATTGCTGTCGGATGCAACTACATGTATCAACGTGGCTCATATACACAGTTATATATGCCAATATGGCTAGTATATGCATCTTCATTTATCAACATAAACAGTATACAAAACAATATGTTCCAACATATATAAAACTGCGTATAACAACATGGCTAGTAAATCCAACTACATATAACAACATGACTAGTTTATATAACTGTATTACCAACATGGCTAGTATATAAAAATTCATATACCAACATAAAGATATGATGTTAAAAACTACATATAACAACATGGTTAATGCAACTACAGGTACCAACATGGCTAATGAATTCAACTACATATACAAACATGGAAAGTATATAAAACCACACATACCAACATGGCGAGTAAATACAGCTACATATACCAACATGGATAGTAAAAGCACCAACATACACCGACATGGGTAGTAAATACAACTTCATATACCATACGGATAGTATAAAAAACTACAAAATAAACATTGATAGTAAATACAAATAAAAATTTACCAACATGGCTAGTAAATACAGCTACATACACCAACATGGCTAGAAAATACAACTACAAAAACCAACATGGCTAGTAAATACGACTACATATACCAAAATGGATAGTATATAAAATTATACATACCATCATGGATATTATATAAAACTACATATACCAACATGGTTAGTAAATACAACTAAATACACCAACATGGCTAGAAAGATTGCATCACCAACTGACTAGTATATGCAATTACAAACAAGGCTTGTAAATGCAAACTTGTGTAACAACGTTTCTAGCAGATTCAAATTTCAACTAGGCTTGAAATAAGATCAACTTACATGACTTAAAAATTGCAACGTTTTACATGACAAATGCAACTTACAGCACCTATTATGTATTAACATGCTTACTTCATGCAACTACTTGTATCAAAATGGTTAGTTAATGCAACTACATGCATAATCACATTTACTGAATGCAACTACATGCATAATCACATTTACTGAATGCAACTACATGCATCAACATAGGTGGTAAATGCAGCTTCATGAAATTGGCTTGTAAATGCAACTACTTGTAACAAAATGCTAAGTTGGTGCTATTTCTTTTATCAGCATATTAAGTGAATGTAACTACATGCATAAACAGCAACTGCATGAACCAACTTGGCTTGTAAATGCAACTACTTATGAAAACAGGCTTATTTAATGCATTTACTTATATCAACATAGTAAGTGAATGCAACTACTTATATCAATATGATAAGTTTATGCACTGAAATGTTTCAACATAGTGAATGCATATATATGTATCAACAAAGTGAGTAAATGCATTTTCATTAACAAACTAAGCTAGTGAATGCAACCACATGTATCAACAAAGTTAGTGAATGCAACTACTTATATCAATATGGTCAGTTAATGCACTGGATTGTTTCAACATAGTTAGTGAATGCACATATATGTATCAACATATTTAGTAAATGCAACTTCATGAACACACTTAGCTAGTAAATGCATTTATTTGTAAAATCATGCTTAATTGGTGAAACAACTTCTATCAATATGGTCAGTAAATGCACTGAAATGTATCAAAATAGTTAATGCATCTTCATGTAAAAACATAGTTAGTTAATGCAACTAATTGTATCAATATGGTTAGTTAATGCAACTACATGTTTCAACATAGTTATTGAATGCAACTACATGCATCAACATTGTTAGCAAATGCAACTTTATGAACAAATTTGGCTAGAAAATGCAAATGCATGTAACAACATGCTTGGTTTTTGCACTTAAATATATCAACATAGTGAATGCAACTATTTAAATCAATATGGTTAGTTTATGCACTAAAATGTATCAACATAGTAAGTGAATGCACATACATGTTTCAACATAGTTAGTAAATGCAACTTCATGAACCAAATGGCTAGTAAACGCAACTACTTGTAACAACAAGCTTAGTTAATGCAACTACTGATATCAAAATGAT
>JAULCC010395532.1:0-11399 GCA_032358795.1 Nuttallia obscurata | reverse complement strand
ATTTTGCCAAGACAGTTATTGTACTGGTTAAACTATATAGCGCTTTGCACTATTTTGCCAAGACAGTTATTGTACTGCTTACAACGACATAACGTGAGTACTTGGAAACACAATCATTCAAACTGTTGGGTTTCGTATTTATTCAGCATAAAAATGGCCGTCTTTTTCCATTTGAAGCCAAATACGTGATATGCTGAATAGTGTTTGGAACAATTGGGAATATACTGGGTAGGGGTTCATTCACTTTCATCAAAGGTTTCCAGGGAACGCCACAAATTAGAAGCGATTTTGTAATTGGCTGCATCTTTTACCAATACCCTTTTATGTTGTAAAACCGTAAAAAGGTCAAATCTGTTATTAACGTTGTAATGGTTGCAATAAAGGGATATGCAAGCATGCGTGATAATGCATACAATGTTAATTGCGTATGTTCGAGTTTCCAATGTTCATAGCTGCATAATACGATGAGAAATAATCCAAAGTAATGAATGCTTCTGTGGCATACTTCTTTTAAGCTATATACATGTCTTGATCGTTGTCTTTGTCTCGTATCTCGTATATATGTTTCACTTTGATATGTCTGTCTAAATCAGTATTTTTTCCCTTATTTATTAAAATGCTTCTGTCTCTCATTATTTTCTTTCTCTCTTTTAACATTCTCCCATGATGTATAAATATCGGTCTCTGTGTGTATAATTATGTCTGTATGTCGCTCTCTGCCTCTGTTTGTGTATGTCTCTCTTCTCTTTTTCACTTTTTAAAGACAAATACAAATATCTCAGGAAAATTTCAGTAAATGTTCTTTAGAAATATCAAACTGTCACATATTACATTCTTGACTATCAATTGATTAGTTCTGTATGCCATTCTAAACTCCTACCGTTGAAAAGCATACTACATACCTCAAATTCCCTTTTAAAATTTAGATTTTAAATATACTCATTTTAAATTGCAAAGATAAAAATACAAGGTATATAAAACTTCTTAAACGAATACTATTTGAGAACGGATAGCTAGTTGAAGGAATCGATGGAGTTACTATACCGTGTTTATTATAGCTAAGTTCATAGTTTCATTATAACATTGTTCTTACATAAAATGCTAGATATTATATCATACAATTTACTGCCATACGGTAAGCATACTGTCTATCGCAAAAAGAAAGCAACTTTATTTCGAAGTAGGAATATTAATGATAAAGATATATTAGCCGTTTAAAAAATGTTGGTAATTATTCATATAAATCACATTCAATCATTTATGATTTATTGTATTGAACATGGTCCTTATCTTTCAACGGCATTGCTTTATCGCAAAAAGAAAAGGTAGGCATTTTCATGAGTAACTACGTCACATGGTATTTATACGACGTGCTGTTAAACCAGTTGACAACATAACTTCATGTCATCTTACTTTTTACGAAAAACCTGCAACGCTATTGTGTAACAGTTATATGCTGCCATATACACGTACACTAGAATACCATATATGGTGACAGCCTGTTGACATTATGTAAAGCTTCAGTGTAAACCCTTTGCATTTTGAACGTAATAGGACGATTGTTTGTGGTGGAATGCAACTGACTTAGACAAATGATAGTAACCTTCTTGTTAGCAGCGATAACTGGTTTCTAAATTAATGAATTCCTATGTGCCATCGCACAATAATCTAGCATGGTATGCTTGGTATTTTTTGTGCCTTCTGTATTTCCGCTTTCACGAAAAGCGTTGTTTTCATAACAGTTTTCTGTTAATCATGCTTTGATCTCTTAAACTGGAATATTAAAAAAAAAAGGAAGCCAGACTCAGAAAAACATACACTCAACCAGAAATATCTGTATGGGCTTTAAAAAGAGACTATTAAGGGAGGTAAGGGGTTGAAATTCGAAATGAATAATCGGATGTACACACCGATACCATAGGTAAACACAAAAAATACATAGATCAATTCATTAACCTATCTATAAACATACAGATATATGGACAAATAGACAAAATAACAGATACCGGTAGGTAAATCAATGGTAGAGTCAGGTATTAAGATATAGATACATATATAAATAGCTATACAGACACACAAATAGAAAGATCCTTTAAGAAATAGAAATGTTGATGGATAGATAGATAAAAAGATAAATAGATAGATAGATAATTAGATAGATAGATAAATAAATAGATATATTTCGAATTCAAGGCACAGAATAGAGCAACAGCGCCTAGCCTTCAGTGTTGACTATGAATATAGAACGTGCAATCCACATACTCATGACAGTATTTTTCAAGCACGTTTATATAACATAGCCAATCACTGGTAATATTTCTCAGGCTTTGATTAACTACATACCAACAAACATAGATATATAGATATAAGATATAACTAAACATATATCTAGAGATAGATAGATAGATAGATAGATAGATAGATAGAAATAGATATGTAGATAATTGTTCTATTATACATTGCAAGAGGGGATCCGAACTCATAATATCTCTAGTCGACTTAAATTACATTAAAATATTTACTTATACCGCTTTACTCCGTGATATCATACTCAACTTAACGCCTTTTTAATGTAGTCTATCACGCTAATTACATTTGCTTACCTGTCAATTACGGTCATTTATAGAACGCTTCCTAAGTGTGCATCCTCTCAAAACCTCATTACGGCAAATGTGTTAAATAGACATTAAGCCGCCCACAAATGCTTACCACTCTTCTCATTCTCGTTACAGGTTCAGAGGATTATTACAGGACCCATCCGTCAGCCATTCCTACCTTCTTGAAAGTCCCAACTAACGTTGTGGTTAACGAAGGGGAGATGGCAAAACTGAGATGTTTCATAGAGGATCTAGGAACAAAAATGGTAAGAATCTTCTTAAATATTCTATGAGAATTATGTTGGGATGAAATATTTAGATGCATTTAAAGGTGCACACGCTGTGTTTCACGCCAATCATATTAATAACCCGCAATATGCATTTAGCAGGGCATTGGTGTTGGCGCCACAGGATCAACTGTTATTTTGTTACAATCATGTTAATGTACACTGAAGGTTTGTTTAGATATACACCTGTCACAATACATACTAAAACGTTTTGGAGCAACTGTGAATAAAAGTGTTTTTATACAACCAAAAGTGTACAAGCACAAATGATACGAATTAACATTAAATGTAGGGAAATGTAAGTTTTAAAAATTAATGTTTCACTATAGTGTTGTTTATATATATATCATGCAACCACAAGCGAAATATAGAAACTATTGCAAAACTGAGACTGAAGACAGTTGACAGTTGTTTCCGGTATAAATTTGAATAGTTTTATTTGATCAGATCTTCTATAGGAAACTATTTCAAAATCTCGAAATGTTATATTTTTAGAATATTTGATTGTTAGTTTACCCAACTTATAGATTTGCAAAAACAGTGAAGGGCAATGCGATATATAGATATGGATACGGATGATGAAAGTGAATGTGACATATACCAACTAAACCACAATGTATGCTTTTGAGAAATCACGTCAAGCTACAAAGGATACCAAACTATATAGTTCGCTTATTTGTAAAATGTAAGAAAGGAGTGTCATTATGAACACAGAGTACTGAGTCTTCGAAATATTGATGTTCTAGAAATTGATCAGTAATCACTCTCTGATTTCTCAATGTTTTGCGATAAACTTGGTATGGTGCCTTTCCAAAACCAACACTCCGAAGTGATCAAGATATGTCCAGATAACCATAATTGCGGATTCTTCTTCTCAAATAAACGTCGACAGAGCATATGGTTTTGTCATCATTCATAGGATTTTCTCATTGAATATAAACAAGTTAGTGTAAGCGTTACTTAATGCGACTTTTTTGCAGTCTTATCGAAGAAAGGGGTTCAAAGAAGACGGGTTTTATAGAAAGAAGTAGCGTATTGCGCATCGAAATAATGATGTCTGTAGAAATACATGCTACTACTGCAGTCCTTACTGTACTGAAACGCGGATCACATACCACTTTTCGTCTGTCTCTGAAACACATCATTGAGTTCATAAGCTGATTAAAGATATTTCAACCTGCATCAGTTTCCGTAAAAGGTTTAGATTTAGATAGTCAGACTTCATTTCAATATATCAAAACATGGCGTAGGAAACGTTAATGTTTTTAGCAACATGCAATTTTGAATGTATTATACATTAAGGCACGTATTGAAAATCAATCAATAGGTGTCAATAAGTTTAAAAAAAAGGATCAGAACAAAATATCACTCGTTTTTTTTATCACTTTACATACTCACATAGCAGCAAGTTTTAGCGTTAAAAAGACAGCACAAAAATATGGTTGTGTTAAAGTGTGGTGACATGCCGACAAACGGGTTTTATTTTCGGTTTATAGAACAGCAGGAGTTAAGACGTATTGCTTTTTTATTTTCTTATTCTTTCCTCCAAAGTGTCTTTCACTTAGATCTTCGTTCTTCGGTTAAATCAACTCCTTCTCAACCGCCAATTTATATTGGACTTTTAATATGTCAAAGTATATGAATGGCTGCTAACTATGGTCAAATGGTCTAACATCTTTATTGTAAAAATAATTATTCTTCCAGGTTACATGGAGAAAAACTACAGAGGATTCACCGCTTACCACTGGAGAAGACACGTTTTCCCCGGACCCTCGGATCGAGGTGTCGCACGAGGAAATAGGTGAATCGAAATCGGAATGGGATCTCATTATCACGGATGTGCGGAAACACCATGCAGGAATATATGAGTGTCAAATTAGTGCCACTGAAGTATATACTATGAATGTTACATTGACCGTTTTAGGTAAGTACATACCAGAAACAAAAATGTTTGCGAAGTTGTGACAAGTTAAGTGCTGTACAATATGACTGTATAACATATATGTATATCTTGTACTTACTGATGTAAGGCCAATTCTATGTAAAGGACCATATATTCAAAGAGCTGTGCACGCGATGTTCTATTAGCAAAAACATGCATATTCTATGTATGTTGATAGGCAGTTGAAAAACAAATGCTTATTTCCTTGAAGTTATATCATACCTAAAGTTTTACCTGATAATTTCAAACAGATCAAATGGTTTGGTACGATGCATGCAACGAAGCTTTAAACAACTTGACGCATATGTATATATTAACTGAAAGTTTGACTTTGTTTCATTCTATTTAACACCACTTGTTTAAAATTGTTGACATTTTAAAACCTTTATGGTGTAATATCATACGGTCAAAACACGTTCAACCATACTAGAGTACTGTAGTTTGTGAAAATGTTAGCAAGACACAGTACATAGAGTTGACTTTTTTTCGATTTGTACTACCCGGCGAAAAATGATATGTACTGCAGTCGTTGGCTCACATTCACTTTACATTTTCCTTTATTTTACAAATCATTGCATTTGTGCTACAATTTATGGGATAGGTAAATAATTTCTCAAACATAAACAAAAGTTGAGATAAAACTATTATAGTTCTCTCAACCGTTCATTAACTTGTGTGCTGCATATGTCGTATCATTTATCGTAATAGTTAAAACGTGTTTGCGTGTGTTTAAAGAAGCCTCGCTGCATGTAATGATTCAAACTCTATAACCCTAATATGATAGACAAATAAATGTCTCTCTCATTTAAAGAATAAAAGTGTCCCTCGTCTTAAACTGTATAAATCGCTGACCGTTTCATTACACTTGTTAATATTTTATAGCAGCGCAGTCACATTTCTCCTTCGTGTAACATCTCTCCTGCAATCAGTCATTGTAAATATATATGCCTGATTGTTGTATTTGTCTAGCCGTTTTAAAACCTCTCGTGACTGCTAACCGTCGCTTCCAGTAAAGACTGCAAAACAGCCATCAGGGTTTTTCATTATCAACTCCCTCAACCTTTTTACACTAATGAGAATATCATCGCTGAAGTGCTAATATATCATAAAGGTCTTTAACAGTATTGTAAATAGGTCATAGTGTTGTTTTCAGGGGTAGTCTTCTATCTAATTATGTTTTGTAACACTCTGCTTGGAAAAAGGATATTAATTTCGGTATGCTTACTGGAATGTTTTCCGTTGAAATACTTCAAAGGCCGATGATTTGTTGGGCATTTCGAAGTAGAACAAACTGACGCTTGAAGACCTGAGGTATGCTGTTATGCTACCTATGATTTTCTAATTGATTTAGCAGAGACCAATTATCTTTCTTCCTGATGTTGGCAATTCTTTTGGTATTACTCTTTCTAGAAATAACACACTCGTGGGCCGGTGAATCATATCTTAATTGGCGTTAAGCTAACCATCTAGCATTTCAAATGCGCTTCCTGCTTTTGTTGTTAATTTCAGAAGGTACCTATCAAAACAATCGCTTTACTATTTAGATATATCTAGTTGTGCCCTTTTAACTGTTCACTTGTGTGACTACTATTTTATCTATATAGTGCTAGCTGGTACGAATCTCCAGAGCCAACTGCATTTTAACGATTTGTCACCGCGGATTTTGTATCAGATCTGATTGTCATAATTTTCTAGCCGAAAAGCTTCTCAGATCTTGTTACAAAAGCATAAGTAAGGGTGAATTAATCACATGGATACATATTATATCTTTCTGAATGCGTAGGCGTTAAACGAAACACAAAAAGACTGAACTTCATTCCCTTGTCGAACACGTTTGATTAGACATAAGAGACATAGGGAAAACATTGTGTTCGATTGCTTTTGCAAAAACTTCGTCATGTAAAATTAACGACAAGAAATAAATCTATCATGACTGCAATTATGGCATGTTTAAATTATCTCTAACCTTCCCCACACCATTTACACTCACTTGTTAATGTATTCCTCAGCCTCAAATATAGTTGACAGATATCAAACACGATTTGACAAGGATCGTCCATAAAACGCAAATAGCTCCACCTGCAGCTCATTTAGATGGTATATCGATTGCCATTTCAATCCATTAGCACATGCACACTTTTATTTTGACTAAGATAGGAGGTAATGTGTGTTTTAGTAAGTATCAGTAATGGATAAACGTATTTTATCCCATTCAGTTTAAATCATATCAGTCAGATAATTTCACGACCTTTCGAATGTATCTACCTCTATATATGTTGTGCAAATACTGGTCAATATTTTCATCATCTCAATATACGCTTTAAAATGAGGATCTGAGAACTAACATTCGTTTTCTGGATAATATTTGCTAGCCAATCAGATCGTGGCTTTCAATATTTTAAGTGCTTATAATTTCTTTATTTAGTGGACTCCAAAAGAGTCTATCGCGGATTTCTATTCTGGCGACGGCTAGATGTTAAAAATTGACTGTAAAATGTGACTGTCGTAGCCGAAGGACTGGTAGGACGTATAACCTGAAATTCGATCTATCATCTAAGACTGAATCAGTAATAGGAGTTCCTCAGAACTTCATTTTCAGAATATCTTGTATTATAGTCAAATTTAAATACCACTGAGTTCCCGTGTAAACTATCATACTACATGTACGTCATGTATGACTTATAAACAATTATTTGATTAATGACGTACGAAGCTTTCTTATCACTTTCATATTAAATGTTTGCAACGTTCAGACAATTTGCTTTACCCTCCATTGCGTTTTCATGGAAACATCAGTTTTCTTTTCATTGGTTTTGTTTGGACTAAGCTTTAATACGTTGAAACTTTATAAGCAAACATATATGTTGGTAACACTTTCTTTCAACCTCTAAATTGCTCTAAAATACGTGATTAGTTACTATAACGTACGCATTTATTTATCTCCCTGAATAGCCAATTCCATTTTGGCTGGTAACACTAGCCAACACCAAATCTAATAATCGTTTAAAATTAGACTACTTTTACAGATTCGTTAATTTATGCCATTGTAGTTAATATGTATAGTCCTCAGTTATTTCTCTTTGTTTTATTGTTTTTATGAGGCTTTTATTAGTTAAAAGGTTAAGACTATGCAACAAAAAAAACATATCAATGTTCGTTTCGATTTTTAAAGTACATACCACGCAGATAAATTGTTTTGATTCATAGCCCAAAGAAAAATGCATAACGATGCGCATTTAGCAAGATGACGAGATAATCGCGGAATGGAAATACAGTAAAAGGATATGTAAAAGGAATGTTTAGTTGAATTTAAATGAGATGTATGTGCGTTATCCTGCGTCACAAAGGATTTGATATTCTTTGATATTTCATCTTGAAAACTCACAATTTTTTATGGTTAGAAGTGAGAAAAATGTTAACATTCTTAATAAGTGGGCCAGTGCGTGGAAACAAAAAACATACGCTTCACTTACCTTATGCATAGTTGCTTATAAAAGTTTTATGAAAACTTTAAATAGGCGATGCTGCTTGCTTTGCAGAAAGTAGTAATGCTTTTATGGATTCAACATTCGACTTTGGTTCCATTGGGAGTTTAGGCGGTGAGTTTTATAGACTTAGTCAAAACATTGTGCTTATGTATGCGTTTATCATTCTAAATTTTAAGATATTAGACGTTTGCGATGCAGTTATTTTGTTGAGGCTTTTTTCTGTTGCCTAACGTAAACCAGGAAACATGATTTGAAATGTGATGTATGTGTGACATTATTTTGGCAGCAGTACTAATTAAAATATAACACTTGTTTTTACATAGAGATTTATTTCTTTTATGCATTTGCCGTGCCTTTTGTTTGACTTATCATTAATAATACTACGTGTTAAACCTTTGTTCGTTTGCCCAGACTATCATAAAAGAACCGTCTGAGCTTAGCAACGATGTTGTTTCAATAGTTTTTAGTGCTGAGTCAACATATCATGTGAATTTATTTATAACCAATCAAGGCTTAACGCTTATTTTGAATTTTGACTGCATGGAACCATTTTCGAAGGTCAGATCACTGTCATGTCTGTAAAACAGGGGTTTATAATTTAATATCCCTTCACTTACTAGCTATGTGGCATGTATAACTTTGTATAACTTTGCCAGAAAGCAGTGGAACAATATTTAGAGGGTACAAGCAGATATGTCAAGTCAACAACGATAGAGTCGATCCCATTGACTTTATAGAAAACAAGACATCTGAAATTTAACCAAAACCCTTATAGCTTATGATGCAGCCGGTAATCTGCCGATGGTTGGGGATATTATTTCAGAAAGCTCGTATCGACACCAGAATTAATCATTGCTTCGTTTTGGTTCTGTGAGTGAATACCGATATACCAAGCTCCGCGTTCTTACTTGACCATGTTGCCTATTGTGTTGACTTAAAATATGGATATGTCAAACGTCATACCATGTCAGTTTGTGCTAAAAGTGGAACATTGACGTTACACCGGCAAGGCAAATCGTGATTTCATTGTTGCTTACGTTTGACAATATGTGTAATTAGTGGTATGTGATACATCCCTGTTTTGATAATTAAATGATAACGTCATATGAGAACTACACTTCGAAATATCTTACACTTATTCGAGTTGTATTTTGTTTTCAATTTATTTCAAACACCAGTTGCAGGTGGCTTGCTCTCTAAGTACTTGGCGCACATACAAAAAAATATATTATAGACAATCCAATGTTGCTATTTTCAGTCGTATGTCAGTTTTGACTTTCCCAGTAGGAATATAGCGGTTTTTGAAATTAAACCAGTTGGCCATCATCATCATGGTTCTGGCACAAAAACCTTACTGATACTTGAAAGTTATTGACGGTTGATATCTCTATAAGTGCCATTAAAATTCCAATTTTGAAGGTAATCAGTTTATTTGTGAATGGAAGTGGCAAACTGTCAACTATTTTGACAGTATGTAGTTATTGAAAGAGAAACACGAATTACCAAAGAGGTGAATGTGTGAAAAGTACTTAAACTTCAAAGGTTCATTGCATAATTAAATTTCATATATTTGATCGGAGGGTTTTTAGAAACCTTAAAAAACAGGGTTTGAACATTTAATTCGTGAATAATCAGTTTTTTAATAGTTGGCTTTTGATTTGGTTATATAGCTGCATGGAAGTTTTCTTTTCAACGATATAAGCATACTGACTATATTTATTGGTTTTCTTTTTTTCAGATCCAAAAAAGTATAAACCAGGTATGTTCAGTTTCCACAAAAAGCTTATATATATATAACGTCTTTAGCTGACTAAGAAACGTTCATCTTAGTGCAATATGGTTCAGTTTGACAGGGAAATGAATTATTTATAATGTTTTGTAAACAACAGATTTTTTCTAAACTTTTACATATTCATAGGGTTTTGCCTACCGTTTAAGTATCTTAGAATCGGCCTCATCTTTGGTGTGTAATAACAAAAGCTTATTGCACCTATGTTGTATTTACATTTTCTACATTTATTACAAATTGGACGGAAGGAAATATATAGGGAGAGAAATAATGATTGGCAGAATATCAGTATAAAGAACTAGATTTAGGGGATAACCGCACCGTCGTTGAAGATTTGCCGATGTATATCGGTGGTTTATATGTCGCAGATTTAGTTTTACATGCGACGCGTTAGCCGAGCATGTAAAATGGTTCTGTGACGTCATTGTGACGTTCTGAATATTGATTAGGCTTTCCGACAATATATCGTAGATTTATATGCCGCAAATAAAGACCGATTATCCAATGAAAACGCTTGTAACAAAAACATTGCATTAGAATTTAGATTTGTCCAAGAAGCAAATCATGAGAACTACATGACGAGCGTTAATGCTTCTGCAACATATACTGTCATGTGGCTTGTCCATGTTTTATTACATGTTAATGTTTTGATACATTAAACCAATCATATTGCTGGTGTTTTTAGCAAAGTGACTGATGCGTCTAAATTAGCTGGATATTATCTGTATGACAGATGTATTATATATTATACATGTCTTTGAAAAACAATACACTTTTCACTGTAATAAACTAGAGTAAATAAGCGTTAGAAACAGTCAAAATTTGAAATCAACCGTTCGGTAGTAATTACTTAAAGTCGATATTTGATTTGTTTGTTGGTTAATTTGGAATTTAACGTCGCTTTAAAAGTAGTAAAGTCATAGCGCGACGTCCAGCTCATAACTGGTTTAGGCACATAATGCATGCGGGTAGAACCTCCGACCTACCGTCGATATGTAATATTTAATTGATATTTATTTTAAGTATTTCCTCATTAAAAACGTGTTTATTACGTTTAGAGCCTGTTTGCTTAAATAAACACGGCAATTCAATTTCCTGCGTTTTGCTTTGTGTCAAATTGTCACTGTATCCGCTACAGTAATGTGCCGTAAGGTTACATTGGCAAGTGATATGCATCAATTGTTAAAACATATGAGAAGATTTGAAATATTTACCACTTTTTCTTATATGCTTTTCAGTGAATTATAGGGATTTCTCAGTGAATTATAACCTTATAATCTACCGGTGAAATTATAA
>JAULCC010395310.1:0-11400 GCA_032358795.1 Nuttallia obscurata | reverse complement strand
GGGGGGCATAAAAATGTTTTAGGGGAGGGTAAGGGGTTGGGGACAAACAACAATACATTGACCTATGATCTAATATTCCCAAAATGTAAAGCCAGTCTAAAACTTAAATGGTTCAGTAGAAACATAGACACAGCTGTCAAAATGGGTAAGATGAATAACAGATTGGAAAAAAACACTGATTTAATTAATAATATCAACAAAATTATCATGGCTCTAAATGGTTTAAGTCTGTGACTTGTTTCCTGGGTAGAATCAGTACTTGGAGTCATGAAGAAAGCCCCCCCTTAAGGTAATCAAAATTTATAATCTTCTGAATGCAACCATATCCATTACATCACTGAGCCCTCAGTGATTTAGTACTGGCTGCTGACCCTTATTTTCCAAGTAAAGTTGACCCTTATATTCCTAGTGATGTTGACCCTTATACTTCAAGCAATATTGACCTTCAAATTTCATGTACATGTAATATTTACCTTTACATTCAAAATGATGTTGACACTCATATCTAAGCGAAGTTGACCCTTAAACTCCAAGTGCTGTTGACCTTTATATTCAAAATGATGTTAAAGATTAGTCAATGTGATATTGACCCTTATATTCAAAATGATAGTCGTAATCCAAGTGAATGTGACCGATGTTGCACCTAAGAAAACAATGTCATGTTCTTTAGGACATGGTCAAACTTTACAGAGAAAAGAAATGTCCAATCTTTAAAAACAAAAGGCACATGAAGGCCTGTGCTCTACTGGCTAGCCTTTTTTTGTCTCTTTGTCTTTAGTTTGAATAAACAAGGGCCATAATCCAGTCATGCATTAGTGGATAAGACTTTCTTTTCAAAGAACCATGTTCTCATGGATATCCAACTACTGCATATGTTTTGTGAAGATTGTAAAAGAAATGGAGACATTATTGCCTAAACAAGCTGAATTATGGCAATTTTGACAATTTCAAGGGCTATAATCCAGTCATGCATAGGTGGATCTGGCTGGTTTTTGAAAGGAATTAAACTCTCATGGATATCTAACTACTGTATGAGTTTGATTAAGATATAATCAAAACTAAAGACTTTATCGCATAAACAAACAATTGATAATGCACACATGCACGTACAGATGCTGGACAACACTCCACGCCACGACTGCCTTTGGCCAGTAAAGCTAAATATTAGTTTTAAATTAACATTAGCTGTCTTCCAAATTTCTCAATATTTCTTCATTAAACTTTCTTTATATACATATTGTGACACGGGCAATAACGAAATTTAAAAATTTACTTTTTCTTCTTCTTCAGGACAAGAGCTGTTTAACAGGAAACTTTAAATTAAGCGAGAATATCAGCATTTTAATTTAACAACTGTTAGAACACTGGGATTTGGATGTTCATGCATAAATAAGTCCACACATTTGGCATGAAATTTTCGCGCATCTTTAATACATATTTATGTACAAAGCTTCACTATACAATTTTTAGTGTGTATTATAGTTTCATCACACCCATGAAGGAGTTTAGAAAGTTCACAGAAAAGTGTTATTGAGTCTTTTAATTACCTACCAAAGTTTTAACCAAACAATATAATATTGATTATGTTATAAACTTCAACTTCTTGTAGAAAGAGTTTCACTAATGAAACTTTGAAAATGAAAATATTAATGTTCTTTGAGCAAGGTTAATAAAATGTGACCAGATCAATGTCAAAATGTCAATGTCACATCATTCTCAAATTATGTTGTTTTCAAAGCTACATAATCTTCCAGTTATGGCGGACAGACAACAGGCAAAAAAGTACAGCAGCAAATAATGTATATAAAGGACTTTCAACTACCAATTTTGAAACTCTCTACTAAGTGATCAATTGGATAAACATATATACCTGTAATCAGGATTGACAGTAAAAAATAGTTTGTGCTAAAATGGCAGAAAGAAATAGATTTGAAATCTTACAAGAGCAGGAAAACGGACCATCAACAAGGTCAGGTGTGTCACAAAACAATATCTTGAGAAGAAATTTTGTTAGCAGTTCAATGGACAAGAAAATGATTCACATATCTGATGAGATGCATTTCATAAGGAATGAGCAAGTAAGTTGCAGTAGAAACATTGTTGGTCTCAGTCAGTCGGTAGCATCAATCAATGAAAAAGTTGGTCAAATCATTAATGTTACCAACTCACACCCAGATTTCTTGAAAGACACATGCATACAAGTCCATTGACATATTAAAACTTGCCAGGATGAAAATAATCTTATATCTAGGGGCTTTATCCAGAATGTTGAAGAGACTTGTGGTCTTCCTCTTGTTAATTTCCTGCGTGACAAGTTCTGCATCAACCCTTACCTGCTGACAGACTAGGGTCAAGAAACTTCACAAAACGGTATCAGAAAAAAACGATCATAGCCAATTTCAGGGATTTCAGTGACGTAGAGCTTATCATGAGCAGAGTTACGCATCTAAAAGGAACACCTTTTTCAACTGACCACGATATGCCAAGAGATATTCAGGAAGCAAGATCAGTACCATGGCCCCTGTGTAAGCAAGAGAAGGCAGACAACCATCGCGCTAAGGTGCAGATAGTATATCATACAAAGCTTATAGTCAATGGTAGGCTGGTCAGGGATGAATTCCAGACTGGGGAAGACTTGTGAACAACCGCAAACTTGCCGAGTTTGAGAAATTGTCTTCATTACGGCCAACATATAAGCTAGTTGACAATAATAATAGTTCATCAGATGGTGCAGCAAACAACATTTTATTGGAGCTGGGTCAACAAATCGGGCCAAACATGTCAACCAACGACGTAGTCGCATGTCAATCTGCCAATGCTATTGAAGATGACATCACCAAGGCCTTTTCGTGTTAGAATACGTCATCAAGAATGACAGCAGTGTTTTCATTTCGCCAGAAAGCTAACAGAAACGCATGCTCAGAGAACACTTTCTGAAAAACTGTGGTAACTAGTAAAAGCACACAAAGTTTTTCATGTGGAAGACAACCTACTTATACAATTTGTGCTTCTGTAAGGGCAAGGAGACAATCAACCTCATCCAAGCAGTACACTCGGGACAGTAGTAGTGTATTTTCGGGAAAGCGGTATGAATTCCCAAGACGTGCCAAAAGCTGATTCACCTGAGCAGTCTATTTTATATTAGCAGATGAAATAAATTCATAAACCTTTTTACCCGATTTTGTCAGTGATGACTCATTCAATTTACATGTAGATGTTTTAGCTGATGACCATATACCATATATGAAATGAGTAGATACTCCTATGACAGCAGACATGTTCACACAAATGGTTATCCCTTGTTAGACTTATGGAATGCGTATTTTGAATGGTAAATTCGTTGGTGATAAATTTATTGGTAAATATACCTTTGTTGGAAATAGGGGATCTAGTTTAGTTGATAACCTCATTTGTACACAGAACTTATTGCCAAGAGTAAGGGGTTTTCATGTTGGTGACCCAAATATAATGAGTGACTATTGTGTTGTAAATTGTTTGTTTCGTATTCAATAAAACTTTACCAGAAGCCAATGATGGTGTGGATGATAGTTATCATTATGAACATGTGGATTATAAGTATAAATGGCAAAGTGATAAAAAGACCGATTTCATAAGTAGTTAACCTCGGACTGTCTCTGTATTGAACTTGATAGTGCACTCCCTGTCAGGGGTTGATAACTCGGAAGATATAAAATTTTGTATTGATAAACTTTCCTCATGCTTAGTAAATGTAGCTAACCTATTGTTCAGATGTAATTTACCTCATTTTAATGGTGTGGAAGTAGATTAACCTGTCCAACAAAAGTGCAATAAATGATTTGATGATGGATGAGAAAGTAAAAGAGATAGTTTTCATTATGTTGAATCTATCTAGGAAAGACAATTCTGACTAAAAAAAGGGTGAATATGGTGAATGCAAGATTGCAATATAAATCATACAATCTTAAGTGTAGGTAGGAGTATGATAAAAATGAAACTGAAAAACTATGTACTGCTAGATTGACTAATGCAAAAATGTTAAAGTTTTAATGTAAATCCAACTAATTTACCGCCAAGTTCTTTTGAAAATTATTTTAAAACAGTTTGCAATCCAAATGACAAATTTTTCACTCCTGATGAAGACGTTATATATTTTATAGAAAGATCATTTGATCGAATATCGATTTTATATAATATCAAATTCAATTGCATGTTTGAAGAACTGAATGCACACATATCTGCTGATGATATTTCAAAAGCTATTAGACTGTTTAAAACAAACAGAAGTGGGGGACTAGATAGTTTTACTAATGATTTTTTTATACACAGTAAAATGGTGTTATTACCGGTTTTAGAATCACTTTTCAATAAAATATTTAATTTGGGCTATTTTTCAGTGTATGCCAGTGTATCAATGGATACAAATGAAATGATTACAATGTCAATGTAACTTTAAAATAACTCCTTCACAAATATCTTTTTTAAGTATACAAAGTATAAGTAATGTTTTCCAAGCTTTATGGGTATATTTGGCATCCACATCAGGCATGTAGTGGTAGAGCTTTGCCTTGAGATCAGAAGGCCCCCGGTTCGAATCCAGATATATATGTTGATTTTTTATTTGTTTAAAATTTTCATTCTTTTGATTTTACTCACAACCTCAGCTTATAAGTCATGTGTTTTTGGCATCGTTATCATGCTATTCATCAATAATGAATATCATTAATTTTGAATTATATATCTCTTCAGATACAATAATGGGATGTTCCAATAATACAATCACATTGGTTTGTGAACAACACATGGCTGCGATATTCAAAGTCTACTGATAGTGTGTATTGTGGTCCATGCTATCTGTTCAGATCATAGAAAAGATCATTGGTTTCACAACCGTCAACTGAACCAAGCAATCATGGAAAGGTTATCAATACACACCTGAAATGCAAGTCACATGAAGACTCGCTTGAAGCAGCTGAAAACTTCACGTCTATAATGACAGGAATGAAGAAGGACATTGCACAGTTAAACCAGTTGATATGGCTAAAGCAGCTGATAGATTACCATCTCGCCCAAGAGAGAACAATCGACAGCAACATCGTGAAAATGTGCCAGCAGACAATATCTAACTACTGGAGAAGAAACCTATATTTACCGTTTATCAATCATCTGGTGGCAGAATTGTCAGTACAACTAATTGAAAATGGAGACAGGTTCAATGCACAGTATCTTATCCCTAGCTCACTTGAGTGATGCACTTGCGAAGGGTAAAAACATATTTACTGTCCACAATGACAACAAGTAGATTATCCAGAATGGAGCTATTCAATAAACATCCCAACCCAGAGATTGATCGTGCCATAGATGTTTTTGCAAGGCGAAAGGAACACCGTCTTGCCCTTTTATTCCGCGTTTAACTGTATCTATTCACATGGTAGGTCCTGTTGTACAATCATTAGGTTGTGAGCATACCCCGGACTTGAAACTTGAAACACCATCTCAGTTTTTGCAAAATCATTTCTAACCTTTTATTCTATGTTAGAAATGATCTTCTAAGACAAGGGCTTTCACAGGAACATAACGAATGTCCCAAGGAGTCGTCCCTGGAGAAATGCCATTAGTATTTGGACCTTTCTCTTTAAACAGCATATCAAGTATGAGATTTCTGGGCCCAAGAATTCATCAGTTTTGACCTTTTTCTTTGAGCCACTAATCTTAAACAAGAGGACCATGATGGTCCTGTAAGCGCTCATCTGAATGTCTCCATGTAAGGAAACTTGCTCCACCCCCTGGTGGCCATGTTTTTTAAACTGAACTAAATACTTTGAACAAATTTTGTAGAGAGTCACTAAAAGGAATACTTACACAAAATAATTTTCAAATCTGGCCACTAGTTTTTGAGAAGAAGATCCTTAAAGTTTTTCCAGTTTGTTGCCATGGCAACCACAGTTCTGCATGGAATCAAATTCTTAGAATAAATTTTGTACAAGTCCACCCACAGATCATTTCTATTAAATTAATTTGAAATTGAACCAGTAGTTAAAGAGAAGAAGATTGTTAAAGTTTTCTATAAAGCTAAAAAAGGAAAACTGGCCGCGCCCCTGGCGACCATGTTTTTTTATATATCAGTATTCTTTGAACAAATTTGATAGAGGTCCGCCCAAAGATCATTTCTGTGAAATTATGTTGAAATTGGATCAACAGTTTTTGAGAAGAAGATTTTCAAAGTTTTCTATATAGCTATATAAGGAAAACTGGCCCCACCCATGGCGGCCATGTTTTTTGACATATCATTATTCTTTGAATAATTTTGGAAGAGGTCCACCCAAGGATCACTTCTTTGAAATAATGTTGAAATTGGACCAACAGTTTTTGAGAAGAAGATTGTCAAAGTTTCCAATATAGCTAAATAAGGAAAACTGGCCAAGCCCCTAGCGACCATGTTTTTTTTACATATCATTATTCTTTGAACAAATTTGATAGAGGTACACTAAGGATCATTTCTGTGAAATTATGTTGAAATTGGATCAACAGTTTTTGAGAAGATAATTATCAAAGTTTTTTATATAGCTATATGAGGAAAACTGGCCCCGCCCATGGCGGCCATGTTTTTTGACATATCATTATTCTTTGAACAATTTTGGTAGAGGCCCACTCAAGGATCATATCTGTGACATTATGTTGAAATTGGACCAACAGTTTTTGAGAAGAAGATTGTTAAAGTTTTTCACTTCGGTTGCCATGGTAACAAGAGTTCTTCATGGAATGGAATTCTTTGAACAATTTTGAAAGGGGACCATCCAAGGAATAGCCCAACCAAGTTTCATCAACTTCCATCCAGTGGTTTCAGAGAAAATGTTGTTTAAAGAAATTGTGGACGTACGACATACGACATACGAAGTACGACATACGCCGGACTGCCATCCATCATAATATCTCCCCTGAGCCTTTGGCTCAGGTAAGCTAAAAAGGAGAGGATCATCAGCTGATCTTATTTGCAAATTATATGAGATGTGCCATGCAAAAAAATTGTCTACAGGAAGTTGATGTCATAAAATGAAATAACATTACTTTATGCATTCAGAGGTAAGCAGAGTTATTGTGAAAATGTGTAATAATATCAACCTATAGTTATGGACAAATGAAATAAACTAGAAAACAAAGGAAAACATTATGTTGTTCCCAAAAATATTAACAACTGAAAATGTAAAAAGAATACCAGGGACATTTTTTCTCATAATGAGGCTCACATGAATTAAATCTTTGCTCAGCTGAACATATCACATATAAAGTGTTGATTGTGAATATTTTCTATCTTAAAAAATATAGGCATATAAAGAAAATTACAAAACTGCAAATTTTTTCTTGCAAAAGACTTTGAAAATGGGGCCAAAACCCCTAGAGTCTGTAATGTAATCATTAAAAGCCTCTGATTTATAAATCACATAACTGTACAAAATAGAGGTACATGTTAAAACTTACACAAAATACACCGCATACATTTAAAAGTAATCTAACTTTAGATCTAAGATGGAGACACCTATCATAGAAGGTGTTTTGTCCTCACCAAATTAACATCCACTTTTTGACTTCAAATGAATCTACTGAAACTCATGAACAAGCTGAACTAAGTTTAAAGATGAAATCATTTGTATTTGTATTTTTTGACAAAATAAATTACAATTTCCGGCTTTCACTTGCTCATGACGACTAAAATTGCAGACAGAGTAAACCTGGTTCATATTTCACTGTTTGCCACAGGAACAGCAATATCTGCATCTAACTCCACAGAAGCAGCTTAACTAATCAGTAGTAATGAGTCTATTCATCTGTATTGAATATTCATTATTCAATTCCTTTCTAATGAATATTCAGTGGGTAAAGGGTAAAACTAATGATTTTATATATAAGCTACAGGTTCAAGCCCTTGTCATGACTCCTCAGCTGATTGTTTCTGAAGGCCATCATTCAATCCTTCTCTGTTTCTGGCAATTTCTATCACAAGAAACTGTAGTCGTACAACTGTAAAGAGAAATACATCACACGATAAAGTTCATTTAGTTTTAAAATTTAGAAAACATAAATTCAACACTTTTTTGTAAAGTTGCTACATTACTATAAAAATACATCAAAAACAGTTTGCAAGTTGTCAAGCTTTTGATTTATAATTCAGAATTCACTGACTTTAAAGACCAAAACTGGAATTTTCATTAGAAACACAAAATTAAGAGTACATAAATCTGAAATCAGACAAGGCATGTAAAATGTGTATATGATGTAGATTTACACTTAGATCTTGAGTTATCTTCATTATAACATATTTTAGGCATTTTCAGTTATAGGCACAGATCAGGGGCATTTTAGCATGATGTGGTTTATCTGCAAAATAATCTGGTAGTGTGATATTTACTGGCTATTTGGTGGTCGAGACTGAGCCTCTTAATTCATTCTAGATAAATACACAGGAATAGCATTTAAAGAATTTTAAAATGTTTTTGAGATTGCTGTTGTTTTTGTTGTCAGAGTTGTTATATTGTGATTAGTCTTCATCTGTTTATAATGAACCACAAAAATATTATATTCAACTGTGTAGTGCTCATAAACAAACAAAAACTCAACTTTTACAGTGGATATAGAAATTATGTATGACATCATTTACAAGAATCTCGAACATTTTTCAATATTAAAGGTGTATATCACAGTATTTTCAGTACCTAATGACCACTCAAATCAGATACTCTATATATTTTTAGCTCTCTTAAACGGCTTGGCCAATTTCAACAAAACATTAAAAAAAAAAAAGGTTCATTGGGTAGTCCTCTTTCAAAGTTGTTTAAATAATTTGATCCCATGCAGAACTCTGGTTGCCATGGCAACAGAAAGGAAAAATTTAAAGACCTTCTTCTCAAAAACTAGTGGCCAGATTTGAAAATAATTTGGCATTGGTGTTCCTTGGGTGACCCTCTACAAAGATTGCTCAAATTGTTTTGATCAGTGAAAAACATGGCCGTCAGGGATAGAGTGAAAACTTATATCGTCTTATAGTCCAAAACTAGTGGCCAGATTTGAACTTTATTTGGCAGCAGTGTTTTTAAAGTGACCCTCAGCAAAGCTTGTTCAAATAATTCTGATAAGTAAAAAAGAGATGGCTGCCAGGGCATGGGGGTGTAGTTAATTAGTGAAAAGTTTAATAATCTTCTCTAAAACTAGTGGCCAGATTTGCAAATAATTTGACATGTGTTCCTTGGATGGCATCATTAATCTTCTCCTCTGAAACTATAAATGCTAGAGCTAAGATATTGTAAGATTTATATGGGGAATTTCTTCTCTGTTGTTAAACAAAACAAATGGCTGTAATCTACAAGTGAGTGTCTCAAGGGCCCTATTGTTTTTATTTTGTATTGTATTTTCAAGTGTAGGCAAGTTATAATGAAGCATGCTGTGCTATTAAGTAGAAATCTCAAAGGTTTGCGCTTTCATGTTATGTTGATTGTTTATTACTAAGTGTAGAATATTTCAGCACTGTATGTTAGATTTGATTTGGTGGATTCAACTTTCTTGATTTAGACATTACTATGGTAACTTGCACTTCTAAATTTTGCGGTTTTATTGTATATACAGACATTTTACACAATTTCTTTGTCACTTTTAGAGGAAAAGTAAGGTTTAGTTTGTGAATGAACAGTTTTGGCATAGTCTTTCACTTATACAGGTTAGCTTGCTGAAAGGCAAAAAAAACGTTTTTTTGAGTTTACGAAGTCTGATAATGTTAAGTGAAAAAAATAGCCTGGATACCCCAATTTTTTTCATTACATATTGTTTAATATTGTATGCAATATATTATATATGAAGTTTTAAAAAAATCTGTCCGTACAAAAAAAAGATATGGTTGTTTTTCTTCAATTTTATGGGTTGGTTTGTCTCCCTTTTTTCATGAATTTTGTCATAAATAACATTGTTTTCCATAAAAGGACATAAATTCAAACCGATTTGGAGCTTTACAACAGTTTATTACTATATTCCAATAAAAAAAGTGAAAAAAAATAGGTTAGTTAGCATCTGAACAGTTAGAACAATATTTTAAATGATATCCTCAATTTAGTAAACATTCGCTTAACAGGGCCTTACGGTGGGGTCACACAATGGGTTATAACCCGCAAACAAGCCTGGTGACCAATAGTTTTCTTTATGCCATTTTGTTTGGAAAGGATTGATCTTGATATGTGCAAAATTTAAAAGAAATTAGTCTAACAGAACTTATTGTGATATACACCCTTAAAGGGACCTTTTCCTAAAAGATTGCTAATCCATGAAGTCTTCAGAGATTTTGTTTATTTTGAAGTTCAGTGTCAATAATAACATAAAAATCAGAAAACATGTACAAATGAGTCTATCATCATTTCTTGGCATTTTTCCTTTTTTAGACAAAAAGCTATCATATTCAACTGATTTTACAATCATGCACATCTCTTGCATAGAAAATCACCCGATTCTATTATAACTTTTCATTATTAAATTGCAGCAGTTGAGATTTCTTTTCCAACCCAATTTTTAAAAAATTATATTCTATTTTGAATTCTTCTTTTTTTTCTATAGAATTTGTAAAAATCTTACTTTCCTGTTGTAAAATTCTTTCTTTAATTTTTTTTGTTTTGTGGTAGTTTTTTTCATTTTTAAGAAATTCAATCAAGAGTTTTATTTTTTACCTCTGATTATTTTGTTCTTTTTTCTGCCCCACTGCAGAGATCTTTTCTGACAAACTGTTATTTACTTATTATTACTATTCATGTTAGGTTTTCTAACCAAATTGTTTTCTTCTCTGTAATTTTGTTTGCTATCATATAATCTAATGTAGGGTTCTGTTCCTTACCTAATGACCTTTTACCTTCTCTAGATCTCTTTCTTAACCTAATGTTGTTATCTTCTCATTTTTCACTTAATTAAATTAAAGAGATCTTTCTTACCTAAAGTAGAGTTGGTTTGCGAGAATTCCTTTGAGCTGTCAACTCGTATCAATGTACCCATATTGTAATCTTCAACCCTGGCCTCAAATTCTTTCATAAAATCACGCCATTTCTGGAAAACACAATGTCAAGTTAGTGACTGGCATTTTCTTCAACTTTATAAAACAGCTTAAAAATCTTTAAAAATGAGTCCATCGTGCATTCATCTGATTATTACAGCGGAATAAAAAATTCAGCTTGGAGTACAATGAATATGGATTTTGCAATGCTGCAAGACAGTAAATGTTACATGGTGCAATGATGGTTACAATTTGTCTTGATACATACTTCATTTACACAGCAATAGATGATACATAAGGTATGGATTAATTACAGTATGAAAATTCCATCCATTAAATCCCTATAAATCTGCTCTTATGATCATGCTAGGGGTAGCAGTAGCCTTAAGTGTAGCCATACA
>JAULCC010395309.1:6076-19224 GCA_032358795.1 Nuttallia obscurata | reverse complement strand
AACAAACAACCTGTTTGTTAAAATTGAAATTTCATTAAATAAACGGGAAATAAAATAAATTGTTCTTATAATGATAACAGTGACTTTAGCCACCCATTATCCTACAAAACATGTATTATAGAAAAAATACTTCTGAATATAGCAAATGTATTAACGTTATCTTTGTCAGAGATATTGAAATCGAAAGAGGATGATTTATTATTGTACTCTTAAAAAAGGCTGTATTCATTCACTTTTCTATCTTTTAATTTCTTAATACAATGAAGTATTTTATGGCGTGTCATATTTGTGACACTTTTCTTTTACAACATTTCATAGCACCCTTTTCATATTGGACATACGTTAAAAGGGTGTTTTACATATCCCTTCCCTATTTTACATAATGAGCCACGGCACATTGGCTTACACCTTCACAGGTACCAACATCTACACCTTGGTGGAGTGAGGCACATGTATGATAAATTTTCTGCTCAGAAAAATCCGACGGCCCGGGCGGGATTTGAACCCAGGAACCTTCGATCTTGAGTCCTGCGTCTTACCACTAGACAACTCTTCAATACTGTTTTTATTAAGATAACTATATTTCCTTTTACAGATGCACCGAGAGAACTAGAACCAAAACCAAGTAAGTAAACAATGTGGCAGTCACATATAGGTGTCATTTATTTGACTGGAAAATTAAATGACTTGTAAGCCTCATTATCTACATGGACCTTAAATTGTAGCATAAGATTATATTTAAAGCGACATTATTATAGTCAATATGTGTAGACAATAAAAGAACCATTTAAAAGTAAATACTTGATTATCATTGTCTCTTGGTGCTTTTAGAAAACACTTTTTAATGCATTGTGTTTTACTTGTAATTCAAAGAAGCATCGAATGTTTAACGAAAACCCTTCGTGGCGTTTGTAGTATACTAAGGTGAGGTATTGTGATTGGTCTCCGTCCGGTGTTTAAACAATAATTCCTCTGAAGCCACTAGATGGAAGTTGACAAAACTTGGCTAGGACATTTCCTTTCAAAGTTTTAAAAGTTCCATTTAGAACTCTGGTTTACATGGTGAAAACCTTTAACGATCTTCTTAATAACTATCGGTCAAAATTATTTAACAGATAAAATTTTTAAGCTTACATCTAAGACTTTGAAAGGATTATTATATTTAAAAAAAACATTTGCCGCCTTTGGCAGACCAGTTTTCCTTACATTGCTATATAGACAACTTTGAAAATCTTCCCGTCTTTACTCGTCTACTGGTTCAATTTCAAATTAATTTCACTGAAAATATAATTGGATGAACCAACACCAAAGTTATTTAAAGAACTGAATTCCATGCATAACACTGGTCTCCATGGCAACATAATGAAAAACAACTGTTACTATGTTCTCTAAAACCAGAGGCCAGATTTGAAAATTATTTGGCTGGATGTTCATTGGGCGACCATCGACATTCAATTTTTTGGATCAGTTGAAAAACATGGCCGTCATGGAGGCGGAGTCACTTCCCCTGTTACATTTATCTAGTGAAAACTAAAATACTTTTCTTCTCCAAAAGTACAAATGGCAGAGCTTACTTATTTTGCATTTATCATGCCTTAGAAGTCCTTTACTAAGTTTATTTAAATGGTGACCCTGGGGTAAAATATGGTTATTTGTAACATCATATTTACATAGAAGCGGCTTATTTTGTAAAGACCTTTATAGTGATAACTCAAAAAATCTTCTTACATTAAACCACACTTGCTAGAACTAAGATATTGTACATGTTACAGGTTCTACATCAAATATGTTAAATTCTTGACCCAAAGGTATGATTTGGCCTTTACCACGGGTGTTTTATAGTAAAGACCATAGGGGGCCACTTATTTTGTATATAGGGCTTTTCAGGTGAGCGATAATATGATCATCATGGTCCTCTTGTGCTACAATCACAGTATCATGAGCCTGTTTAAGCTTGAATAAAATGTATTGTTTTAGGTATTTACATATCGGGGACACAGTACGTTGAAAAAGGAGATTCAATACACCTAACGTGCAATGTATCCGGCCAAAATGACCCACCACAGTCATTGGATTGGTTTAAGGATGGGCGAAAAATGGAGACAAGCTATGCAAACGATGTTTACATTCAGCAACATGTTTCCATATCAGAGAAGAAAATTATCAGCGCCTTAGACGTAGACAAAGCAAAAATGAGTGACACGGGTGTTTACGTCTGTAGAGCATCTAAAACACTGGCACAGAGAATAAAAGTCGATGTTTTAAATGGTAAGAACTTTTTTCCTCTAAAGGGTTACATTTATTTTCTACGACACAATCAATTCTATTTTACTTGACAATTTGATATAAATGTTCTATATGGATTGCTCATTTTTTTCTGATAAATAGCTGTCATGTTAAATTTAATGGGAGTATCCCATAATCCTGGAAAATGATAAAAATGATGGAACTATTGAAGTAAAACTCCATTATAATATAAAGTAAGGCATTTATCTATAAAACATGTATCCCTTTATTGGTAATTCCTTCATAATAAATGTAAAAACGAATCAAATGATATCAGTTATTAATTTTAATATTTTTGTTATTCTTATTACATGTAGTTGTTAAAAATCGAATTTTATATCTTCTTTTGTTTAATCATGCCTTTGATTTTGTTTAAATTCGCTAAATATTGTTTGACTCTTTTTCAGCAGAGACATCAAATAGAAGACGAAGTAAGTGTGAATTGCTTTACTAATAAATTTGATATAGATTTATGAGTAAATATGTAAAGCTTTAACTAAATCATTCAAGATAAAAGAAAAATCGACAAAATTTTCAATATATTCACAGCTTCTAACAAAAAGAAAAAAAGGAACAGTATCCATGGTTTGTGGTGTTATAAAGTTCAGACGTCAGCTAGAAAATTAAAATGATTCTACAAATAAATCACCTGTCGTTCTTAAATGTCTTCTGCTCGAAAAAAGTTTCGTCTGCAAAATGATAAACATAACTATTGAGGTATCAGACGTACAATATTCATTTATATCATTGTCTATTTCAGATGCAAATAGTGGCGGGTCGCTCGTGTACTCCAGTAACAATAGCAACTGCTTTATGACTTCAAAATATACAACTTTATTGACATTTCTCTCAACTATTGTGATAACATACTTTGTTTTACGATATAGCTCAATTCCAGACACTGTCGATAATGGCGTCATGTCGTGACAAAGGTGGTCTGTATGTGTGTGGTTTTCGGTGACTCGTAAACAGAATTCGCTGGAAGGATGTCATTATTCAACTCCATTTAATTCTGAAACGCCAGTGGTTGTTGAATAATTTATCCTTAGTATTAATGCGGATGGAACTCTGGAGTAACGTGAATGTGATTAAAGAAATGTTCCTTTTAAACAATGCATCGACAAGTGACGTGAAATTCAAATAGGAGTTTCGTCGATGTTAACTTTCTGCTGAATTTACATTTTTTCTAACCAATTTAATTTCAACATTTGGATTGATCATATGAATTTTTGACGAGAATGTGACGACAAACTGATGGCTTTTAACGCAAGCAAACCGATAAAGCTAGGGCATGGAAAGGACCCTGGCAGAATGAGGAACGCGCGTATGCAATGTTTGATATGATAGTATTTCGAATACAGGTGGACGTACACTGGTATTGCGTGTCAAACGTTTCAGTTTTCAATAACTGCTTATTTATATGGTATATATGCATATATATGTCACAGATGTTGTATCTTTTTTGTAATAGTTCATAAATGCTTTTTTTAATTTTATTATCCCTGTTGTTCAAATTATATACACGGGAAAAGCGATGTGTATTATTGTTGTATAGTAATAAAGCATATACATGGGGTAAACGCGAATATGTATATTGTATAAACTGTATCGGGGTTGTTAGTGATTGTATAAGGATTGATTTCTTTGACTGAAACATAGAGGATACCAATTAAAGGCGATATCCGCAATCATTTGGTCCCCTGTTATATTTAGAGAGGTTTTCAGCAAGTTAGTGTTGGAAATTATCCATGTACATTACAAACGTAAAATACCCCGGGAAAATCACTTTACATATTTTTATCATTGCAGTTCTCTCTATGTTTGACTATTTTCATTGTTCTACATTCTTTGGTTTACATTTCAACTGGGGACAGTCATAGTTGAATGTGACTTGATCACGCCGTCATATAGAATTCCACGTAACAAAACAGTCAACATATTCCAGGATGCAGTCAATGAACAAACACGTAATCGTTTACCACATGTTCAAAAAATCCGTATAGTATTATAAAAAAATGTAACACATAGTTTGTTATTTTGAACGTGAATGTATTTTGTTTAAAAAGGAATACATGTTTTGAACTCATGTTCGCTTAATATTTACATATTTAATTTTACAATACGCATATCCTTTAGAGAATATACACACTCAAATATAAAATGTACATATTGATATACAACACAATACGCTATGTTACTACATACATACGACGTTTTACAATATGAGTTTAATAAAACATATATCAACAGTTATACCATATAAATACGGTGTTTCACAATATACATATGGATTTATTGAAACAATATACACCATTATAGATTATAGAAACAAATTTGCAGTGATTGAATATTGCAATGTTTGACACGCTGTAACAATGATAATAGAGGGTATGGTCGATCCAACTGGCGTGTCGATGTTAAGGATGAAATATAACGTGCATAAATGTTATATTAGTGATTGTATGTGTTAGTGTTTCAGGGTCAAATAATAATACGGCTTGTAATATGAGTATATCAAAGTCCATGTATCGCTATCATATCAGGAGGAAAACAGTTATGTTATCATTTAAACTGTTGTTGAGAATAGCATAACACTGTACATTGATTTTATTTCAACTTTATCTTTAAATTAAATACATTACAACTTTAAGTTGGTGTCTTTTTTTGTTTTCTATGTTATATATTGATCATACCCTGTTACTAAAGTCATTTTTAGTCTCCTTTTAAATCAGAATTACCAAGACATCGGTTAGAAACACCAGGATCAAGTATACATATACGAGTACATCGTTATTTCTGGTAACTGTTATGTATAAGAAGTTTATTGATAATACGAATAGTTGTAGAGATGTTTTTTTTTAAATTTCAATTCCATGAAGATTTGTTAAAATTATAATTAATTGAACTGTACATTAACATATATAACCTAAGAGAAGTTTACTTACTGCTGTAAACAGTTGCTATATCAGTAATTGTTTTGATTTTAATATTCGTTTTAGGCAAAGATATAACAGTTTTCTTTATGATTTTTTTTTAAAAAATATGTTACAAAACATATGAAGCGACATCAGCCTTTTTTTGATAATGTATGAACGAATCTCTATTTATGATTCAACACAGAACAGTCTTACAACTGAAAGGTAGAACAAATGCGTATATATGTCCCTTTAGAGTTTGATACATATGTTAATATCATACAGTTTATTTTACGGAATATTAATTGGAATAATGATAAAATTCGTTTACGCTCGCCTTATGTGATATGAGTTTATGGTTTAATTTGTAACTGAATGATGAAATTATTTTATGCATAAGGCAGGCCAAATGAAGTTTTCAAACCATGGCACATGCAGATCGAAATACCGCAATACGACCTGTTGCTGATTTCATTGCTCTGATAATAATTTGAAATGTGTAGAATTGTTGAATTTTAAATTGTTTATTTGTTTGTTTTATCGAAAAGTACAATTACATTTGAAAGGAACAATTACATTTAAGGTTACACAACAATGATATCACACCAATTTCCAAACATTATTTCTTAAAACAAATTCAACGTGTTCTTTCATTTAAACTATCGGAAGTTAAGTTTAAACAGAAGCTGACTAAAACTACAAAGTTAAACAATCTACCTCAGTTTCATGAGCAACCCCATACCTTCTTGAACTAAACTTTGGCTTTATGTTTGTTTTATTAATTTACTGTACCAGCATTTTTAGTAAAACATAATACTACATTTTCTATTGCTTAGATAGATACAATATCAAATTATTTTGTAGTTTTCATAGGGTAGAGATAATATTTTCATGTTGACAGCTTCATTTTTCATATTCATAATAAACATATTGTAAATGTTTTGTAATTGATTATTACATGTTTTAAAGAAAGCAGCGTTGTTTATGACTTTAAAAAAGCATTATGATATGAAACATATTTCTCAGTACTGGTCACTCAAGTACAATCTTTTTCTTGATTTCATGCGTGAAACTTTGTATATACACTCAGGTTAAATCAATTTAGTTCGAGGAAACCAAATTTAAGGCTTTTGACTCTCATGTTATGGTAAACGAGTCAATTAAAAATTCGAGAGTGTGTTTTAAAGTCAATATTTTGTGTTGGATATACGTATTTGATGAAGAGATGATCATACAAAGATATTGTATAAATTGATTGCAATCTATTTGTTATCCGTCCTTATTTGACTTTCAACATGTGTTAGTTTGTGTCTCATCAATAGTGATGTTAATTATTTTCTGATCAGCATGTCAATATTAATCACAGAACAAAGTTCCAAAATATGTGTTAACATGCTTTGATATACAATTTTGAGATTAACTGGTGTTTCAGTAAAATGCACCGCCATAAGTCTAATCAAAAGCGACTGTATAGTTTCACTTATTTATTATTATCTTAAAGTTTAATTCCATTTTGTCTCCAACTAGCTGATATTAATGACTAAGGTTACGAACAAAACACGTGGCGCATAACCCTTACCTCTGGCAACCGATGGGTTGTAAATTAATGAACTCTGTTGCAATGTTTTTTGTTTTATTTTAATCGGTAGTTTGAGCAGAGTCGTTCTGTAGAAATTATAGTATACAGTGAAATACAGTGTCTGTATTTAATTAATTATATAGTTACAAAGTTTATAAAGCGATTTAAAGAACAGTCTCGAGGATAACGGTAGATTTAACAGTGTAGAATAATGTCTTTCGTCACATAAGAATGGAATAAATATATATAAAGTATGGAAAATCTACAAAACATTCAATTTGAATGTTATGCTTCATAAAATAGGGTATATGTATCACGAGCATTGTTTAATTGAACACATTCTATAATTAACTAATGTATGAGTTGTTAAACGACTGGTATTAATTTTCAGACCTTTTTTTATTATCTAAAATATATATTTGTTTATTTGTCATTTTGTATATATTGCATTGTCTGTATAGCATGGGTTACCTTTTAAATGATACAAATACATTTACAAATATTGAAATTTGTTATCTTTTCTATTCCTTATGTTTCAAGTGAACACCTATTGTTTATAACTAATCAAACCAGTTTAGTAAATTTAATACGTGTGCTATGCATTATGTCGATATCATTTCGAGGTATTTATATGTTTACAGGAAATGATCTGGTTAACGAGTATTATGATCAACATATTAAGTCTTTGATTTAAAACAACGATGAATTGTATTCTGCACAGTCTCACTAATACCCGGAGTTTGAATATTTAAAACAAATCATGAAATTTTACATTTGATCACATCATTAAAATCACATTTGAGAAACCTATTATGTAAAATTAAAATACTAAAAACACATTTTTTAGAACATTAAAGACGTGTTTTCAGTTAAAGCAACATACCGCATGCACTTAAATCAATTGTTTAAATGCTTCAGTCAAGATGCAAAAAGATTGGAAGTCACTTTACAATCGTTGTACTGTTACACCGTATTCACAATGTAACTTCAGCATGTTCAGATCTATCAATAATTCATTTTTTCACTTTTATAACCTTATTTGCCATTTTTAGTGTAGTGCAGATCAAATGAGACAAAGCAACCACTTTAAATCTCATTACTTGTATTTTCCTCGGTGCGTTGGCCCTGAGTGCTGTCGACAGTACAATTGTGTTACAATTAATGTGCTTGTCTCGTATAGACATCATAGGTAATATGCTATGTAGCTAGGTATTTGCAACATGAAACTGTTTGCTTATAGGTTAAAATCCTTCAGGGATTAATATATAGACGTTACGCTGTGCATATCAGTATATAGTGAATTTGTAGGGCTGGTAGATAATTATACTTAGTGAAAATGTTTAACTGTGGTAGATTATGCGATTCGAAAAAATTATAAAATCATCTGGAACGAATTTGCAACAATCGTAGATATGATCAAAGATTTGTTTCAAAGTACACACTGAACGATTAGGCAATTGTATGAATAATATTGTTCGTTGAGACTAATTTAGAAGGCTTAAATCAATTGATATAGATCTACAACGTTTCTGTAGCAGTATGTTTTAGAAAAAATCAATGTTCATGGAAATATCTGGCAATACTTATTCAGTTTAATACAAAAAACAACATATGCGGTAAGGATTGGAACGACAGTCATCATCATTTTAAAGGCTTTTGAAGAGAATGAAATTTGCTGCATTTTAAAACACATCTGTAAAGAGCTGCATTCAAATTGTTATCAAAAGGAATGCCCCAGCTACCTTTTGCCTTAATTTACCGACAGTTTATCTTTGAAATAAATCGCAATCAGTTTATGCAATTGTTATAGCAGATAAATCAACTAATCTTAATAGACACATTTAATATTTTCTTATATCTACAAAAATCAAGCCAACCCAACCATGTTTAATGCGACTTTTTTACAAAAAATAATTCTACGAAGGTTAAACAAGAAAAACAACATTAAACAAAGGATTAATAAAAAGGACTTTGGTGTCGTGTATTGTAAAATACTTATTTACGAAATGTATAAACGCCGACGTTTAATAATTGCTTTCTTAAATATTCAAGGGCAGACTGATAATTCGTCAACATTGCTTTGAAAATAATTCGACGTCATAATAAGTAATAGAGGGTTGTGCAAACACTTTCATATACAATTTACCAGTATGCAGTGGTCTGTTTTACTGTCGTCAGACCGAAAGTACATGTATCAATATATTGAATAACAATAATACTAAATTTTAAGATTATGAGGACTGAATAAACATTTGAATAGTTGCGTTTGTATGTATACCAAAGAAAATTCCGAATACACTTTAGTCAAACAGGTGATCTATTTTGTCTCTACTGTAACAGCAGAAAGATTACACACTAGGGGCCATGTCATAACAATAACATTTGCAGTGTCATTATTGAAGAAGAATGATAATGTGTTATGTTGTTCGTGTCATAGTTTAAAAGCAACAACGTCAGCTGAAAAGCGTTCCACAAATTCCAATGTTATTCTGATATACGATGATAGAAAAACACGATGTTCATTGTGTCAACGCAACTCTATCAACATCTTTATTATGCAAACATTTCTATTTACTATTATATAACTCATACCAGTTAGGTGGGTAATGTTGATCAGATAAAATGTATGTACGAGCTTGGCTTATTTGTTGCTTCGATTGTCATATTTTAGACACATTATTCGTATTAATTTAAAAAACCATAACATAATTCCATAACAACGGCTAAGTGCAATACTTTGTTTTGAAAATATTTACTAATGTGTTTCGTTTGACAGTGAAGCAAACAAATGTAATCATTGTCTGCAACAAATAAAAACGAAGGGCTTAAAGATATTGTTTAACACCATAAATATTTTCGTAATAAATACGTAGCGGTTTATGCGCAAGTTATATACAACTTTCGAAACTGAAACAACGGCTGGGGATGAGTGACAATATCACTGGAAAAACGAAAATCATTCATTACGTAGACTGAGACACAGAGATTGGGTTAGGATTGAAATACCGACTCAATAATTGTCAGGTGTGTGTCTCTCTCTGTGTGTGTGTGTGTGTGTGTGTGTGTGTGTGTGTATGTTTGTGTGTGTTATCATTACACCGTCGAGCCTAGATTCTTTGGGGTTTCAAATTCGTGTGTTCTATAATATTTGAAGCGGTAGATATTAATAAGTAATACAAACAACTTTGAGTGATTGCCATTTTTATGGTTGATAGAAGATACCTGTATTAGTTCCCTAATGCACTGATACGTTCCCGTCATCGTTAAGGAATAATCTGGCATGAGAATTAATCCTGTGGAAAATATGATTGCGCTGCATCTGGTACTTTAGTATATGCAACACATGCAACGATTATGTATGTACCCGACTAATGCACTCCTGGCTTCCACAGAAAACCAGTTAAATCAAGGTGTAAATTGCTTACTGATTGTGCGGCAGGCACAATGTCAACGCCGACAGTAAATTGTAGATAAGTCCTGCAAATGACGAATCGCACTTCCAAATCATCATTCCAAATCACCATTCCTAAGAAACGATTTTTTCATCGTCAATACTATATATAGTTAATTTGTCTTTTCAGCAAATATTGCCAAATCAATATCTAATAGACATTAAGCAAATCAAAACTACAACACACTTATAGCACTAAGCAATTATGTAGAAGTAAGTCGTTTATGGTGTCATCAAATGTTCGATTTCGGGCTTTTTGGTTATATGTCATAAAAGATTAAAAAGGACTTAAGTTCATAGGTCATTAGCATAACACTTGGAAACATCATTTACAACTGATGCGTTAACATCATTAACACTCCATTAATAAATAAAGATTTTTTATGTGTACCAATTCGACAGTGTCCATTTGATTTTAGAAACACTCGGTGCTAAATGTGTGTTGCTAATTTTAATTTGTGAGCATTCGTTTCCTCACGACGTTTCCTAGGGTTAGAGCAGGTATAAAACCGATGCGAGTTTAGCTAATAACCAACACAAAGGTTCCTAGCTGGAATAAAATTGCAACCGATTGATTACATTACCGAAATTCTGATATTCTGCCATTAACACTAATCCGTTCCGTCTTGAGTCTGATTATTGCCTCAGAAATGAAGGCTTACATAACGCAATTAAAGTGATATACTATGGTAAATCAATAATTGAAAGGAATGTAACATGCTTTCACTAATGGGCGTCATTTAAGGAAATATTGCGACATTCTTCAGACATTTACCGGGCTTCGAGGGTTTTGTCTGTCTAAGTTACATTTAAATATACTCATACTTACAACCAACTATAAGGTAGATCTAGTTATAACTCAATATATTAACTCTAAATCGTGTTGTATATATGAAGCATATTGACGTATCTAATAATTATCAAGGGAATGTGGTTTTGCTCAAGCTTGATTTCACGATTTGTATCATCTGAGAAAAGCAATAAAATGCATATAACGTAAATCATCTTTTACAGAAATCATCTTTATATAAAGTTTTAGAAACAAAAAATTAGTAGAATATGTTTCTTGTCGCAATCTTTATTAATTTGCCACCAAGATGAAAGAAAATGTTTTCCTGACGCTTTACCTACCGACACACAGGAATAACTCGGAGTATGGAGCCCTTTCGAAAAGTGTGAATCTGGAGGCTTGAGACGGTTGAGAGAGCATGGTTCTCGAAGAACAGCTACATAAACAGATCAAATGTTACGGAGATGCTACACGATCTACAATGGCCATTACTCCAGGACAGGCGCATGATCAGCCGTCTGACTATGCTCATAATATCTCAGTACTATTGGGTAACAATTTCATCTTGAACTTATCACCATCCAATGTTGTAACACAAAGCCCCACTCCTTCAAAACAGCTACAACCGTAAGCCACGGTCAACAGTCACTCTCACTGTACCCCATCAAGGAAGGGCACAATCTCCTTAATTATATCACGTCAGCAGACTCCGTTAATTCCTTTGAGGTTCTCTAGTATCCCAAGTTTCATTCTCTTTCTGTTTGCCTTTTGTTATTCTTTAAGTTGATGCGCAACCTCCTGGCATAATCGTTCAATCAGTTGAAACTGGCCAGTATCCGGTAGATATACAATTCAGCAATAATGATAAGCGATAACCTGCCTCATGCTAACAATCCTTAACTTTTTAATACATGCAATTGATGTTATTCAATCGAATCACTCTTATGACAACTACTACTACATCCTAGGGTAAAACTTGCATATTCAGTATATTTGTTTCCTTGCAGGTGTAAATAAAAACCATATCCGCTTTACAAGATAAATTTACATAAAACCATTTCTAATCACTTTATCTGCATATGTGCTACTTCTTCCTTCTGTATTTTCAGTTGAGAGGTAAAACGCCTTTTGTAGTTTTAGATGTTTTAGTTTGGTTAACATCACTCTTGGAATCTATAGCTACAAGGTGTCCCAGAGAGAGGAGAGAAAGTACACGTGTAGCGTGTATAGCACTGGTACACACGGGACTGATTGATACCGGTTGGTCATTTTATCCTTACATCTACAAACCAGTCAAAGTGCTTACCCTGAATCCTGATTACCAAGGAGGGAACACCATAAGTGTATTTTCTTTAACTCGGCCTGGGATCGAACTGACAAATTCCTGCACAGAAAGCAACCAATCAAAATGAATTTATTTCATTTTCATTTCAAATTCTTAATTAAAATTTCCGATTTTAAATTATTAGTCTGCTGTATTCAAAACAAACGATGTTTCTTTAAAATTGTCTTAGATTTCTGTTGTTGGTGTTTAGACAACAAAAAATCTAGTGACGTTAAATGAATGTGTACGTTCGTTTCAAGAAACTCGAAACGCGTAACCAAAGTAATTCTTGTTAGATATTATTTTGTTGAAAAACCGTTGCTTCTTTGAAATTAGATGAACTATTTAGATAGATCTTCAAACAGTGAAAGCGTATTTAGAGGGAAAATGACGTTTCAAGTCTGTAAAGGTATGATGTTATTTGGAATGAGTTGTATAGTTCAGACTTTACTTATAAGACAACTTATCTTGACAAGAAGACGTAAATAGAGACCTTATATGATCTGTCTTTTCGTATGAAAAATTATCAAACGAGTTCAGAAAAAAATATTGTTTAGCGATCCTTTGGCGCGCTTAATAATATTTTCACGAATTCGTTTAATTGTTGACGTAAACTAACATATTCTTAAATGATAATTTTGCAAGCATGTTTGACTTTCTCATTGTAATGCAGTAGCCAGGAGTTTTAAGAACACCGTGTATCCATTGATGTTGGTTTTGTTTCAACAATGATTCCGACACGTCTCAGCTTATTTAACAAATTAAGATACTGTTTAATTATTCTTCATAAACGAATTTGGTGG
>JAULCC010395198.1:1278-11400 GCA_032358795.1 Nuttallia obscurata | reverse complement strand
TTTGTCATCTATTAGGGCCAATGAGTGTCTCAGAGAAAGGCAAGCTGAACATTCTTCAAACTCTTTTGTAGAACTCCCAAGTTTCTTTTGTGTACCTAGTGCATAGCATTGGTACATGGGGACAGAACCTGGACACTTACTCTTGACACTGACAAACTAGTCTTAATGCTTACCCAAAATCCTAAGAGCCAAGGAAGGAAAGCCATAACTGTCAATTTTAAAGAGTCTTGGTTTGACTTGGCCTTGGATCAAACTCACTATGCTATACCACAGGTTAAGTTAACTTGGTGGTCTCTCTGACTTTGAACCAGTATGAAACAGATTTTTTAGGGAGCAGTTCTCAGGACCTTCATTAGGCACCAATTACTGGCTTGGAATTCACCAACCCATTCTTAGACTTAAAACTCAAGAATAATCTCTAACCCTATAGTCTGGCTCTCAGCACCTACAATGCTGGAAAAAGCCAACAGAGAGTGTAGGAGACTATTCTTGAGTTTCATGTCTAAGAATGGGTTTGTGAATTCCAAGCCTGGTTCTACACGGGAAATAGACTCTATAAAGAGTTTCTATAACCAATAATAGATTTTTATCAACATCAGGTTGAAATAAATAAGTTTTTGGAAGTTTTTGAAAGCTGGTATTTAACTTGAGATGGGGTGTTATAAATGTATGCGAACCTTAAAAATGCTGAATAGTTACTAGGACTCCTACTTTCTCTAGTCATTTCGTAATTGTAAAAGGGAGTTTTATATGATACTATTTTTCATAATAAAAACTGAAGACATTGATAACTCTTATAAAGGAACTAACCGAATAAAGTCTACACAGATTGCAAACTCAAATGCTTTATTAGCATTCTGCAGGGATATTTTGTTCAGGTTTTTAGGGTAATAATGTAAATAAATGTAAAGATAATAAATACTACTAAATATAGGTGCTTGCAACAAGTAATGTTGATCCTACAGCTAATAAAGCTGAACCTTTGACCAGAGAAAGTGTGCATTACTCATCTACATATATTGAGTAATTGACAATTCTCTGGTCACCAAAATATAATACAATGCTAAATACATCTCAGGCCATTGTTTTAGTAGAGGTTATGTACAAATCAGTTCAAAGCTTTCACACTATAATGTGTTCCTGCAGCCTTGAAGTTGTCCATGTTTTAAAAAAAAGCATTTTGACTTACCAAAATATCCTGAACTGGTTCACATGCTGCTTATTGCCTATGATGTTGCATCAAATCATTGTTTCATGTTGCCATGGTATCTAGATGACCTTTGATGGTATGGTGTTTGCCTCCTCATTGCCATTGGACGCTTATGTGTAACACAAGGCAACAAGGCAGTAACATTTACCATTCAGTTCATGCAGTCAGGAGTTTGAAACTATCTCTCTGTTAAATGACACTATCATTATACCCAACAAGATATGCAGTCACTCCCATTTTCAACTAGGCTGTGATGCTGCATGTGTAGTATGCATCAGCATTAGTAACAAAGCTATATGAAATGTATTTAAACATTTCTTTGGACTTCTCCTTTGGATGCAGGTAGATCTTCCAATGCACCTTGGAACACAAAATTCTTCATGACCTGTGTCTGTCTTTCAGCTCTGTTGTTCAGTTCTTTAAAAACATCAAATATTCCTCTTGACTGCCTTTTTTTGCTCTGTTGTTGGTTTTATAACTGCATTCTCCTTCAATATTCCCGAAGATAAATTATCCCTTCATACTTTTTGTGCACATTGGCATCTTGTCTTGTGTCTTGTTTAGATATTTCTACAGTGTCAACCAGTTTAGATATTCATTCAGATATATCTCATTATGACTTGGAGTGTCTATTCCTTGTTTATATCTATATATATATATTTCTTTAATACTCTCTAGAAAAGAAAGCTGTGGTTCAGCATTTGAACTGAATGCATGGTCCTTACTTCTTATCTTCCCATTCTTCAGGTAGTTGATCCATATTATGGGGGATTTACTTACACCTTCTGACAGAACTTAACATAACACTTCTGAATTTAGTCTGAACCATTTCCTCTGTGTTTGCATAAAGTCCTAATTAATATTTCACTTAAGCCACTGAATAGTCACTGTGTACACTGTCCATCCTCAGTTTCTTGTCTAGTTCTTCTCATGTTTTCCGGATATTTGACATATTTTTCTGCCAGGAAGTCCAAAAAAGCGTCTTTACTCTCATGTAGACTTCTCAACACTTATCAGTGGTCGCTTATCAGACTTATCTTAAGTGGCCTGTGAAAGCCTTGGATTGTACCAGGCTTCGTCCTCCATAGTTTAACATGTCCTTAAATTACCTTGTTTAACTACTACTTAAACACATCCATGCACATAATGATGAGCCGGCCACTTATTTAATCTGGGACAAATATACACAATTTTCTAATCAGCTATCACTATACATTATATGAGAGGCATCTTGAGTTTCTGAATCGGAGCCTACTAGCTAGGCAGGGGACTGGTTTTAGATATTCATTGTTGTCACAGGGCAGGATTAATTATAATTTGTTAATGACTGGTTCAGTAGGCTTGAATAGTTACAACAGACACATGGAAAATTATGAACGCTAGTGACAGGTAAATAGGCCAGGGTCTTAATCAAGGCATCCGTGTGTCCTTCAGTGTTTTTCAAACTTTTGGGGATTTCTAGATTACAGCGATAAATTCAAATCCGGGCACAAAAATAGGACGAAAGGGTTTCGGTGTGGTGTGGTAGCTAAAAATATATTGGATTTAAGTGGAGGGCTATGTTGACAGAACAGCATGGAGGGAAACTGCTGCTGAAGTGTATAGGAAGTATAGGAAGTGGGCTTACACAATTTGAAGTGTGATAAATAATTAGCTGATTGTATATATTTGGAAAGCTTTGATTCTGTGTGCTTGGTAGCATGACACAGAACGGGACTGTGTCCTATACCGGGATGTATTCGGCGGCGGATTCTCAGGAGAGGGTGTTTCGGACTAAAATTAAACAACTTGCAGGTGAATGTTTATTTAAGGTTTCTGATGTCAAATAAAATGAAATTATGTGAGATTTCTTTTTTGATAAAACAAAATTAATGGAGATATCAAAGCAATGCTAACATCACAAAGATGATGATACAATAGTCTTGCACAGATCTTTAAAAATGTAAGTTTTTAATTTTTTATGCTGAGATTTTGAAACTGCATCATGATGAACTGGCAAGCATTTTCGTATTTACATATTTAAACTTTGCATTCAATTTGAATCAAACCATGTTAAATAGTTATGCTGATGAAACAATAAGATAGGATTCCTTGTAAATCAGCTATGTTATATTCAGTAGGTAAGAACAATGGTTTAAAAACCTTAGAAAAGTCATTCATAAACATTTTGGGAAGCACAATAAGTTTGTGACCTTGTAATGATGCATTTTTGTGAATGCTTCCCGCTTTTCATAAAATACAGTTCAAATTATTTATGGTTTATCTTATGCCATGCTTTGATTCTAGAGAATTTCTCTTTTGGCAAACAATGCAAACCACTGACTTCTTTTTATTACATTGGGAATTTTAAAATGCCTGAGCTTGTATGAATATGGCTTATCTTTTTCTAAACCAAACCATATATATCTTGAAGGGCAAGGTCAGATGTGAAGGTCAAAGACATGCAGAGCTAGAAAATTTGCCATTTGGCATATCCCTGGCTGGGTCAAACCAAAGTCTTTAAAATTGGTAGTAATGGCTTTCTTTTCTTGGCCCTCAGAATTTAGGGTTAGCATTACAACTGGTTTTTATGTGTCAGTATAAAGTGACCTGTTTGGGCTCCAGCCCCCACGTGTATCAGTGCTTTACACTGGGCTTGTAAAAGAACCAAAGAATCGCTTCCCTTTCTGCGGGAAATCCATTAGCCCTAGATTGCAGAAAGTGACTAATCAAATAAACAAAAAATAAACAAAAGAGATTTACAAGATCAGATTACTCCTGTACAGGTGAAATCTAATCAAGGTTTACACAGTGTTCCATAATTTGGGAAATCTAGTCATCAAACATTGCCTAAATGACTTGTCTTTGACAGTAGAGCACAGATTACTCCTTAAGAACTTGGTTACTGTAAAGATCATTTCATGAAAATAGTCCGACCAGGTCACTGATTATCAAGTTAGACATGACTAAAAACTGTACACAAACTCATTTAAAGATAATGTCTCTATCTCCAGCTCTTAGTCACATGTTTAAACCCATCCACAGCTCTTGAATGGTCACATTATTTTACATCATACTCTTAAAACTAATTGTCTAGACCGGACTGGCTCCTAGACACCAGAATGAATATTATGAGTTTTATTAAACCTTTACTTTCAGCTGGCTTGCGGTAGTTTGGTGGTTCTACCCGGGTGCGCTCTGTGCCTGAAATAGTGCACAGGGGTCCTCCGGGGTCTTCCTCCACCTGTAATGAGCTGGACGTCGGGATATGACTGAAATACTGTTAAAACGATGTTAAATTCCAAATAAAACCAAACAAAATTAAACCTCTACCTGTCAAATGTTGGTGACTGCTTCCTGAGTTCCATTGAGATGTAAATCCTTGAAATACATCATCATCATCACTTTTCCAATTTCTCCAAATAGATCAAACCAATTGATATCTTCCCCACAGTGGCAAATAGTGGCTTCCTTGTCCAGTAGCTCCTACAGGAGTCATTTCACCTGTGTCTTAGTGATTTCTATTATTGAAATGGGTTAACACTGCTGAAAGTTTTAATTAACACCTCCATGTAATGGTGAAGACCACTCAATTTGTTTTATGGAGCATTTTTTTTTTTCAGTTTGATACTAGGAGCCACCTGGTTCTGTGGTTAAGAGTTGTTGACTTGTTATCACTTGTTGGTCTTTCACTTGGGTCCAGAAGTGTCATGTGAGAAAGTTATCAATCTTGCATGCACAAGGTTGGTGCATGGTGTCCTGGGTCTTCCCCCACCATGAAAAGCAGGAAAGTTGCCAGAAAACATGAACTGTGTTGATTTTTTAAAGCATTAACAAAAAAAAAGAGAAGAAGAAGTTCATGGTCATTTTGAAAACAAAACCAATGTATAACTCATTTGAACTGTAGACCTCAAAAATCCACAAATTAACGTTGGGATGTTGGGACAATTATTATGGTCACTTGTCTCCTACCTCTGTTTTATGTGGAGAAACTTTTCAGTCTCTTGCAGAGATTCTGATTTATACTGTTTGGTTAAGAAGTCTAGAAACATGTTTAGGCTTACTGTCTGCCTTGGGCATAGGCGAAAAATTTCTGAAAAATTGGCGAATAAAAAAAAGCTGAGATAGAATTACCGGTAATTCATTGACATAAAGGAAGATTAAGATTTGTGTATAGCTGTGAGAAGGTGGGAAAGATGGTCAGTGAGGAATTTCAGGTAATATTTATCAGACTGCTCTGTTGTAATCTACATTATATCCCCCATGTTTTATCTAATTTCAAAAATAGTTTATTGCATGTAATTGGTGTGATCACATAGTGATGCAATCATTTTATTGATGAGTCATGGTCAATGTATTAAAGCCATTCTTGTAAGGCATAGGAAAAGGCATTTTGTTATCGTTATTGACCAGAAACTAAGGGTCAGCTTGTATCCTTCCTTGAGTTTATCCCTCTAGAAATTGACATTCCCCTTTAATTTCCCAGGATTTGAATAACAGGGCCGGTGAAGTCTGAAGATATGGACCCAACTTTATTTTTTAAGTGACAATAGAAACTGTTGTTGGATTTGAATTTTAAGAGCTGTTTGAGGATTTATAGTGTTCAGTTTATGATTTTCTGCACTGTAAGTGAGTTTTTAGTTGCATCAGAATAGCCCAAGTCATAAGGTGACTTTTCCTGTTGTTTTTTTTGTGGTGAAGGAAATTCCCCGGTGTTATTGAATCACTGACCTTCTGCAAGCTGGCTGGATAGCTTCCTCGCATAAAAGGTTGCATCCCCCTCCCCCAAGGCCAGGCTTTGAACCTATAGCTGACATTGGTGACAGACCAAGAGCCTACAGTGGTGACAGGCCAAGTGATTTAAGTCAACAACCCTAAGCTGAGCCAAGTCCTCCTGCAAGTTAGCCCCACTGCTATGTCAGACAGTGGTACTAGATTTTAGCTTGCTAGTATATTTAATGCGGATTTCCTTCCCATATGGCTTGATCACTGTTCTGCTGACAAATGATAAATCAATAAGAGCCCTAGCTCAAATATTTGCTTGTGGCGGACAACTTTAGCTTTTGCTGGTGTGTGTGTTTTTCCCCACGCTGCATTTTTTAATAGCAAACAAAGTTAACTCATGACAAATAGACTTGTACTCTGAAACTACTCCAATAAATATTTTTTACAGACCAGTGAATGGTACGTGTAACATTAAAACTGCAAGTGTGATTTTTGTAAGGACATCTGTAGAGTTGGTCTAGTCTTTAAGAGTTGTTTTTTCAAAGTGTTTCACTTAAATTGTTGTATAATATAACTTATGGCGCCAGTGTGAAATAATGTCATTATTATCTGCGATATCTATGGGTTGATAATCACTTGTGATTATGGATAATATAATGATGTCACAGTATTTGGGTCCCAGTCTGGCACTTTGAAATTCTTTAAAGCGCCTGAATAAACTGGAAACCATAATGATGTCAGTTCGGCAACAATGTCATCAGATGATGTTAAAATTAGCAACTGTATATAAAATTGGGATGTTTGTGTATTCATTTAACACCTTTACCTCCTTTAAGTAGTTATGTTATAAATAGAATCTTGCATTGGTGCTAATGAATTGTTGGATTTATTAAAATCGTCTTTTGAAAAAGATAAAAAATCTTGTTTTTTATCAGTTTGAAAAAACTCATTTTATAGATCCAATAATTCATGAGTGTTCATGTAAGATGGGAGCTATTTGATAAGAATCTGCACTATTTTCCTCTTGAACATTTTGTAAGGCAAAAACATGCCAAGTGTTGTACAACTTATAAAAAGACAAAAAAGAAAAATGTAAGAAATATTATCATAATGTGCTTGACTGGGCACACTGTTAGGTCATTTGGTCAGACAGCTGACCTCCTTGACCAACAGCTTGTGGTATTAACCTTCCTTCTACAGCCAGTTTGTTGACTCTGTATGGTCATTTGTTAAACTTGAATCTATTGAAGTTACATCTATCTGTTGAAATTCTTGAGTCATTTGAATATAACTTGATTATAGAATTAAAGTCAAGATCCAGGGGTATGAATAGTGGTTTGTATAGAAAAGGGACTTGGGGTTGGTGTGGAGGTTGTACAACTGTATTTATTAGGTATATTTGACATCAAACCAATATTTAACCCATATCAAACTGTGAAGCTAGTGTTTAGGTATAATCTCTTAAATTGTTAAACTTGTTGGTTTTATTTTTACAGATGCATCTTGCATTTACTCCTTTTAATTTTCAAGTAAGCCACAGTGTAGTCAATGAACAGATGGATCACTAGCTAAAAGTTGTTTTATCTGGGTCTACACTGTTTGCAAATTTGAGTTGCAACTACTGACACAGAATGTGACAGAATTCAAATAAAACCACGTTTTCTCTATAGGAGCTCTGCAGCAACCACTTCTGAATTCTATAAGTTGACATCTGAATGGGAATTTATTTTACCCCAGACTATACAAGTTGAATGTTATCCCTTTGTCGGCATGACCCCTGACTTTCCTATCATTAATCATGCTGCTAAACAGCATTTCCATGTAGGCCTTCCCAGTGCGACATGGGGACTTAACATAATATGAATGGCCAAGAGTAACAATTAAGTCTTGTTTAATTCCTTGTGTAAAGGAAACTGTTGAATTTTATTGTCATGATTCTAGTGCACACAGACCTACGAGAGATAAAACTTTTTAATAATTTATAGCGGTATGACACTGTACTGGTTTTTAAGATGTAAATTGTCTGTCTCAAGATTTGCCATAATCATGGGTGGGTGTTCACTAAGATATATGGGGATAACACAGGATGGGGTCCATATGCAGCTGTGTTATAAGTCCTAAGCTGAGTGTCTGACAAAGTTTTAAGCTACCCATGATCTCTAGGCTTATACATGGTCTTAATGTTTGTTTAAAAAAATGTTATAATATTTATGAAAACACGATTGTATTTAAGGATAATATTTCACTCATGATTGATAAAAAAATAAAAGTATGGTTTTATTTCCTATCTTAGCCTTGTAGGCCGAGTTAGTTATATCTGGAATAGTGGTTAGCTTGGTATGTGTAAAGGAGCATTGAAGTTCTGCCATGCTTGTATATTATGGCAAACTTACATTATGTCATGTTCATAAAATATTTTCTGTGTACAAAATATGCAATATACCTAGTCAGCCTTATGCAAATTCTGAATACCGTAATCCAAAATCGACATTGGGATTCTTCTGAAACAGAAAGTGGACTTAAAGCTGTGCTTGTGTTACACACAAAATCTCCTTTAAAGTAGAGTGACTTTTCATTATTAAAGGTAAAAACTGCTGAAATTGCATGTTAATGAATTTGAACGTTTTTTTAGAACCCAGAGATTTCAAACTGAACAGCATTTTCCAAAGATTACAGAAAAGCAATGGCTATTTTAAGATGAATTAAGAAGTCAGATTGATGGTGCAGTACTAGTACTTAACATTATCATGGTGGCCTGATCACATATAGCCCAACAATATTTATATCATATGCTTAGATTAGGAAAAGGAACTGGCCATTTTTAATCCTGATTATATCTACAGTCATCTGATATAACTCTACAGATTAAAACATAGCTGAAAAAAAACGTTGGATATATAAATGTTTTAAATGCATCTTTTGTCAGGTTTTGCTGAATAATCAAGCTTTCTATTTGATTATTGTTTTTCATGCAAACTAAATCTCCCTTCATGTTTCTTTTACAGATGAAAGAGAATCTGTCCAAAAGAAAACTTTCCAGAAATGGGTGAACTCACACCTGATCCGTATAGGATGCAGAATAAACGATCTATATATAGACCTGAGGGACGGCAAAATGCTGATGAAGCTCCTAGAGATCCTGTCAGGAGAAAGACTGGTAAGTGATACAGTACTTTTGGTACTTTTATGGCCAGAGGTGATAGTCCTGGAATATCAAAAGATGGATTGGGCTGTGTAGGATGCCAAATAAAGAAGAAATAAACACATAGACCTTGTCAGAAAAGGTACAGATAAGTGATGTAGTAATTTTGGTGCTTTGATACTCAGAATAGTACTACTTGAATGTAAAAGATCAGGCTTGGAATTTACCAACCCATTCTTAGAATTGAAACTCAAGCAAAACCTCTAACCCTGTGGTCTGGCTCTCAGCACCTACCAAAAGCTGTAAGCCAACAGAGAGTGTTGGAGACTTTTCTCGAGATTCAAGTCTTAAGAATGGGTTGGTGAATTCCAAGCCAGGGCAGCAGATCTTGTCTGGAGAGAGACTAGAGGTGATGCAGGGCGTTCAGTGCTTTGATACTAAGGTTCAACAGTCCTGGAATGTGTCATGGTAGATTGTGTCAATTCAGTGAGACAGCTGGTGATAAAGAAGGTAATAAATTGTTGATAGGTTGGGAAAAAATGTTGTTTTGTGGAGGCAATGAGGGATGAAAAATATGAGATAATCGGAGAACAATAGAATGGATAGTCATGGGACTATTCAGTCATATCGCATATTATGGTTTGGCATATTGTCAAGAACCCAAACAGTGTCATTTCTTGTCATTGGTATTTAGCTACAGTATTAATGGGAGCATCCTATTCCTTCTATAAATGTTAACAGCAAAAAACATTTTTCCCAAAAAAAAAACCTGCAACATTTAGGCTTAGGGTCGCAGATTGTAAGTTTCTGCATGTTTCAATTGGGTTTCTTAATTTAGCACAGAAATAAGCTTGAAATAGCCTGCCTAGCTCTGGAAATAGCATGCTACATAACTGAATTGCTACATATACTAGTCATTGCAGGATGTCTTATGATGCTCATAGAATTTGGAAATCTGCACCATCTTGAGTATTTAATACTGTAGGAACTGCTCAGGTGACACAGTTTCTTACTGAAATTCGTACCAATTATGAGAACCTTTACCCATAGACACTGCTTTTATCAT
>JAULCC010395087.1:0-11402 GCA_032358795.1 Nuttallia obscurata | reverse complement strand
AGTTAAAGATATTCTGAATTTTGATATATTGCACAGTTTTAAATATGGTTGATAGTTAAAGTTCTTTATGTTATTATAAAACAAGCTCTACTTGAGTTATTTAGTCTTGCATTCCAATTCTGTATAAAAGTATCATTGATCCTTTGCTTAAATATTGATAAAAACAACTTTGGACTACCGACACCTTGGGCGAGCCAAACATCATAAAATCCCATATTCATCAGTGTGTCCCTTGATAAAAAAAACAATTAATTTTGTTTGGCTGTTCATATATATATCATTTATCATCATATTATATACTTTTTAAATATATTTTCCTTCATCACTTTGTACAGTTTTCAGCCAAAATCTGATAATATTGATTTGTCTGAAGCAAATCATGGACTTCCTTCAGAGTTCTCCATAAACAAAGTCGTTTTGTGTCGTTTTTCTTACACCCAAACGGATTTTTACAGAATTTCATATGTATGCGTTCAACAGAGTCCGCCTTACTAAACCCCCACACTTCTGAGCCATAATATATACCGCCAAGTCGAAACTGATATGGTATTATGCTTGATTAATTAAATATACCACCACGTCAAAACGCAAATGGTATGCTTGATTAATTAATATTTACCGCCACCGTCACATCGAAACGCAAATGGTATGCTTAATAAATAGATATGTACCACCACGTCAAAACGCAAAAGGTATGCTTAATTAATAAATATGAACCGCCACATCAAAACGCAAAAGGTATGATTAATTAATATATACCCCACTTCGAAACGCAAATGGTATGCTTTATTTATTAATATATACCGCCATATTTAACGCCAAGTCACTTAATACTTGTATGATTGAATAATCAATATGACGTCATACAGGTGGTGAATACGGGATATTTTCGGCTTTCAGTTTAATAAATATTTTATAAATAAGCCAGTTTCGTGGAAATATTTTGGACTAGAATGCAGATGAAAGTACGGACTTCATGTGGACAACAGACAGTGTAAATAAAAATCAACATTTATCGAATAAACAACTCAAAGCAAAACGGAAAGCTAATCATCTTTGTTACTGGATAGGGACAGAGTGGTGAAACCGGTTCTACGGTTGTAGTGAGTGCTATTCAGTTGTAAACAAACGCAAGCATTTACGACAGCGTAAACCAGATATTTATGTAATTGCATTACCTCTAACAATCTATCCCAGTTTCCTATAGCAATGCAACCGCCATAATATAATCAGTCAACAGCAACTCCAACTCCGCCACCGTGGTCTATAGAGGTAATGGTAAATATGAAACTGCTGAAACAAGCCATACCCAAGATAGAAATCATTGAAAAGGCAGTGAGTAATATTAATGTGAAAGTCATTGATATGGAAACAAAAATGCACCAAATGGAAATTCGTTTCGTAGACACAGAATATGCTCATTTATAAATAACATGCCTGAAAAACAAAGGTCAGAACTTAAAAAAGGAAAAACAGAAATAAAAACACTGCGAGGTACATGCAAAACCCTAAACGAGAAAACAGATTCCTATGAGACCGAAAAACAAAGGCACGGCTCAAAAATTTCCGACTTAGAATCAAGAGGTATGAGAGGCAATCTTCTATTTTATGGATTACTAGAGAAGAGAATTGTGAAAAACAAGTCATAGATTTCATCCATGATAACCTCCACATCACAGATGAAGACATATTTTTTTATCGGGTTCACCGTGTAGGACCTAATTCATCCAGAAAACCTAGACCCATCGCTGCCAAATTTCATTGCCACAAACAACGAGAAATAGTGCGCAAAAATCATTTGACGATAGGGAATCACTGAAATGGAAAGACATCGGTTGTGGTATTCAATATCCCAAAGAAATACGCGACGCACGTTAAATACTGTACCCTATTATGAAGAAAGAAGAAAGGACTGGAAAAACCGTGAAACCTGTAGGAGGCAAACTTTATATCAATGGAGGTTTATACCAGCATCCCAGTGAACACATAGCAATGTTTACAAAATTCTTAAATTCGACGCTGACGAAAATAACTCCTTCAACGGATCTAACTGGGCATATCACATTAAACATATTCTCCTATTTGGAATGTCAAGCACCTGAATTAATCAATTAAACCATTCACAAATAAAATAGAATAATCGAAATATATAAACAGACTTGGTACACAAACAGCAACAATTAAAGTAGGTCACAATCTTACAGTTTGATCAAACATAACTTTTAACTAGAACCATATTTTGACTTTATAAAAGAAAACAAAATTCGAATTGCACTGACACGATTAAGAAACTCATCCCATAATCTAGCTATTGAAACCGACCGCTATACAATTGTTAATAGACGAAAAAGGAAATATTTGAACTGCAACATGAATATCATAGAAAACGAGTTTCATTTTACACTAGTCTGCCCAAAATACCGAGACCTTAAAAGTAAAAAGTGGTAGGGCGCTCGTTTCTCACCAATGCAACGCCGGTTCGATTCTTGGCCGGGACTGGTATGTGAGAGGGTTCTGTATTGGTCTCCCGTCCGGTTTCGTAGGTTTTCCCCGAGTACTCCGGTTTCTTCTTACAATAAAGACCACAAAACGCCTTCATCCGCGCCAATGAGAGGGTTAAGTATAAGTTGTAAGAACTTGTCTTGCAATCGTTTTAAAATAAATAAAGTTTAACCTCAAACCCTATTACTGCAAATGGCCAACTCTACAAAGAAATTCAAAATCTCTTTAACGAAACATCTAAAAACTTAATCAATAAAACAGCAAAATACATATAACTCGCTTCAAATTTAAGGCTTTAATGTATTAGATGTCCTCTACAAAGTTTACCTCCTTTTTGATATATAAACAAAGCTCCTCTGAAAATAAGCAAGAGAACAACACAAAACTCAACAGTCATAAACAAAAGAAACGACATACCACTTGTAAATGTCGTTATGAATGTATTATGTTGTGTTTTCTTTAAAGATGTTGTATTGTTTAATGCAATAAAATATTTATTAATTGAACAATCAATAGCTTTACCCCTACGCCAGAAAACATTGGTATGACTAATAATTGAATAGATTTACCACTACGCCAAAACTTTGGTAAGAATAATAAATTGCTTTACCGCTACGCTTAAAGCATTGCTATGAATAATAAATGAATAGCTTTACCGCGACGCCAAAAGATTGGTATGAAAAATAAATGAATGGCTTTACCGCTACGCTTAAAAACATTGGTATGAATAATAAATGAATAGCTTTACCGCGCAGCACAACACCAATGGAATGATTGAATTCATTTTCAAGTTTCAAATTTCAAAGTTAATCGGCATACACATAAAAAATTGCAGCACATTAAATACAATATGCGGTTTAACAACTGGAATCAATTCAGTTTCATTCGGCTTTAGGTTCACGCACAAAACACAGCAAATGTATCGTTCAATTACAAACAAATACATAATCACAGATGTATGGCATTTCAATATACAAGAAACAGCTACATATGTTCCACCCTTAACTTATCTGAAATACACAAAGGCGAGATGTGGTTGCCTTTTATTCTGGACATTTCTGTTGAAAAGACCACATAGAGTTTATGTTAATGGGGATGAAAATAGATATTGTTGACACTTTTGCATATCTTATTATAAGATTTTCGTATACAGGTATCCTAGTGCATGCAGTGAAGGCTTTGTGAGACCAGGCTTTCAAGACTTATCATAATTTGTTAACTGTGTTTGATCGAATGGACTTATATTTTAAGATCAAACTGTCTCTGTTCGACTCAATGGTTGTTCCCATTATTTTATTTTGTTTGGAGGTTTAGGGTATTTATGATTTTAATGAAGTCCACAAATCACATATCAGATTTTGCAAACGTATTCCTGGATAAAGCCTCAAACTCTTAATCATGTTGTATACGGTGAATTGGGGAGATTTCCTTTATCTGTTATTTGTAAAGAAAGAGCTCTTATGTTTTGGTTAAGGTTAATGATAAATAATAACTCTTGTATTCATGATATGTACATAGATCAATCGACAAACATAACTGGTACTTGCTGGGCTAGAAAAGTTAAATCGTTATTCAATGATTTGGGTTTTTCAAATATTCTAATTTTAAGACTAATACTGATTATATACCAGTTTTAAAAAGATGTATAAGGGGTCAATTTCTACAAGAACTGGGTGCATCAATAAGTATTTCTCTAAAAATGAATTATTATTGTCTATTTAAAAATGTGTCTGGCTTCGAAAACTATTTAACTATTCTAGATAGCGATGTACTACGACATTGTGTTTCGAAATATCTAAATGTTCTAGATAGTGATGTACTACGACATTGTGTATCAAAATATCAACTGTTCTAGATAGCGATGTACTACGACATTGTGTTTCGAAATATCTAACTGTTCTAGATAGCGATGTACTACGACATTGTGTTTCGAATTCCGACTCATTTGGTCAATGTAATGTGATAAAAAAGAGAAAAGACTCAGTAAGATTTGTATTACTTACAGTTGAATCTGAATATCATTTCAGTTTAAACTGTCCAAAGTAAAGAGAATTTTAACGTTAATATCTTGAAAACATATATCGGAATTCTCTTCAAAAATTTAATCAATTGTACCAACAGGAAAGAAATCACTGATTTTCAAACTTGCGAAATATATAAAAGAAGCCGATTCTGTTAGAAAAACTACTCCTGATAAGTTGTTGTAATTGTTCAATTTAAAGTTAGTTTCTGACATTTTTATGTTGTTGTTTATTTGTTTATGCTTTTCCTTACCTTGATTACATCTATAGTTTGAATATGTTGAAAAATTGTTACTTTGCTGCCATATTTTATTTATCTATGTAAATGGCCAGGTGGCAAGTTTATGCCAAAATTGCCAATAAACATGTATTGTATTGTATAATAAACATACAGGTATTAATATAAAAAATGAAAAATCACATCATTGCCATAATCATTGAAGTCAAATCCGACGGCGGTCTTTATTTTTACGATGTTCTGGTTGTTACCGTTTTAATCTGCATAAAATATGTGTACAATTCACCTTATTTTCAATGGTCACCTGATAATAAAAATCATCGTATCGCTCTGCATCATTTGTATTGGATATTCATCTTTAGAATATAACAAAGACGAAGTGAAATTGACATAATGTGGTATTTGTGTTTTAGAGGAGGGGCTCGACGATAACTATGAGGTGTTAGATAGACCCCCACAGCCCCCTATACGTCGAACAAAATCACATGCAGCCAGCCCTACAAGGACCAAAGGAAAAGATACCCAAGGTAAATACTCGTATGTTCAGGTTGTTTACCTCAGTCTTACAACAAGCTCCTCCGCCATTATAATCAATATTTCCATAGAAAATGTTGCCATGTAATTGTCATGATCTGATTGATATTTTGTAATTTTAATCTATGCTTTTCGTGAAGAGGCCTCCGTGGCCAAGTGGTTATAATGATCTTAAAAATCGCGTAATACTTAGAATCAGATTCTGGGAAAACAGATTATTACTCTCTGCATATTATTTGGTTTAAAATAAACATGGTATATATCTTTAGAGCTTAAAAATTAAAACTTTCAAATATACATCATGATTTAAAAAAGTAGACATACACATATGGCGTTGTCCAAACGGCTAAAGCAAGTTTCTTATATGTTTACATAAACATACTTACAAATAAATAAATAAAATCTGTGCAAACGCTGATAATCACTGTAGCCGGTTAAGTCATATAAGATCGATCGGCTACATGAAATTTCACCAAATATATAACCTTTTTAAAATGCTGAAATGTGTAGACGTATGCAATAGGGCTAGAATAAATACAAGTTGAATAAATAGTAATTATTTAAATATCAACTAGAAGCAGATTCTAGGTAATGAGATTCGCAGCCTGTGCGTCAGAATGCTGATTAAAATGTATTCTATATGCTTACAATAGCATGATAAGAGAAAATATAGAATTCACTAACATAAAAGCGTTAACACTTTGTTCATAAATAAATGAATAAAACAGATAGATACATTTTTCTAATTTGAAATCATTTGATGGAATGTTTGAACTTATTCAAACCAAACTGAGTGAATCATTTACCGCCCTAACATGCTACATTTCGTTAGTAAGTTCTGGCAGAATATCAATCAGGCAAAATGAGGGAATTTAGGGAGCCAGACCAATTTTCTCACGTTTTGGTCAAATAACTGCATATAACTGCAATATAAATATCCAGTATAATAAAGCATATAAAATCAACATTGTTTCTGATTTTTACTTTGTTCGGGATGCTTTTACATATTTGAACAAGAAAAAAAGTGTCTTCTGAAAAATTTGAAAAAATGGAGTTAGCCAGTTCTGGCATTAACCCCTCGATTTTTAAGTCTGCACCAGAGGCGTACAGTTTCCGATTTTTGAATGACTACGAATCCCATCCCATGTCACCTCTAGTGACGATGTTTGATGCGTTTCTTGAAGTACCTAGGAAGTAGCGACAAGCTACATTTAAAACTGTTTCAGTTTCCGGGTAATAGCGCTGACACCTTATACCCGCACAATAGAATAATACTGGCTCCACTATGAATTCTATCAGTTTCGTATTAACTTTATATGCCATGCCACCACTTTTCGTATATTTCGTTTAAGCGGCCCCAAGTGCTCGACTTGCGGATTTTGAGATTTCACGTACAAATTTGGTTGAATCTAAATATTCATTGAACCAAAAGCAAAGATACTTAAAATTTTGTTCGTAGTTTAGTGTAGTTTCCCCGAGTTTAAATTTAAAATTAGATAATGGTAAAGTTGTTTTTTTTCTGATATGTACTATTTTTGTTTTATTTGTGTTGACTGTCAAACGCCGTTTTGAATACCAGATGTTCAACACTTTAAACATAGATTGAAACTTGTCTCCTGAAGAAGTTAACAATACTATTTCATCAGCATACAGTAGTATTGAAAAAGTGTGATCACCTAGCATTATTCCAGAATCAACTTAAGCAAGATCATATTTTGTTTAGGTCATTAATGTAAATAGATAATAGTTTACGCGATAGATTGCAACCCTGTCTGACGCCTCTTGTTATTGGGAACCATTCAGTAAGATGTTCATTGACTCTAACAAAACATGGAACGGACTTGTATAAAGACTGAATTGCTTCTAAAACTTGCCCATGGATTCCAAGTGACTTCAGTTGAACCATAAATATTCTCTGTTGACAGAATCAAATGCTTTACTAAACTCAACGAAACAAACGAAGATATTTTTTTCTGAATGTTTTTCTTTTTAGTTATGTTATAAAGAGAATAAATATGGTCAAGGCAACTACCAAATACTGTTAAAGCGAATTTACATTCCAAACAAACAAAGCTTTACGTGAAGATTAAAAATAACTGTCTTCAAATTTAGGTTACTAATCTTTGGATATTTATCAGATAGTATTTAAACAAGGAAAGCGAGCGAACTTTATAAATCTTTTAACAGTGAAAATCATTTCTTTTTTCCTTCTTTTTCCATAGTCATTTAATACAGTTAACTGAATTATTGAACTTATTATCATCTGTACGTAACAAATCCAGTACAATATTGTGAAATCTTATATCTGATAATTAGCTCATCCAAGCTCGCCATAAATGAAACAATCCTGTGTAATTCTTTAAACAACTAGCAATATTTTATGGCAATGCCTTTAACAAGAGCCCCAGTCTCCACTACCGTAATTTATTATTAGCGAGATAAGCTTGTTATCTAATTCTAACTTGTGTTTTAAAATAATATCAGTTAGCTCATACAAGCGTTTTTCTTCTTCTTTTTTTAAATGCTTTTTAAGCCTGAACTGCAATTGTTTTTTGGGCATCTGAAATTGAGCCACCTGGGGTAAAACAGTTCCTAGATGATTTAACTTGTAAACATCTAAATTTCGTTATCATTGCATTAAAAATAAATATTGGTTGTCCTCCTTTCCGAAAAATCATTTATTTATAAGTAATTACAACTACTTTCCAGCATTCACAATATTCTGATAACAGATTAAGACAATTTGCAATTCTGCAGCATTGTTTGCAAAAAAGACGCAATCATTAGGAGAAAGTATAATAAATTTTTTTTAATGAATCTATGCCAATACCAGTAATACCTTTTTCACAGAAAACAGTTTTTATATCATTTAAAATTTTGAAATCTGGGATGGCGATAAATAGTGTGTTTGTTCACCTAATACACATTCGTACGTTCCACCTAGCTGATATCAATATTTACTCTTGATTTAACTGTCGGGTACATTGATTTAGTATGTCTATTATTTTTCCACTAGTCATAACTTAAGTTTGCACCAATGACTCAATAAGTATCTCTAACAATATAATCAAGGGTTTTAAGTAAAGTCAACAAACACACTAAACAAATGTTTTTCTTTATTCATGATGTGATGAATACTTTTTAGAGGAGGGACCCGGCGAGGACTATGAGGAGGTTTATGAACCCCCAGAGCCCCCCGCACGCCAACAAAAAACACCACAAGCCAGCTCTGCAGAAACAATGGAGCCCTCTAAGAAAAAAACAACGGGAAAACTGGATAGATTTATCCCCAATATGTTTAAACATAAGTCAAATGACAAACAGACAAAACAACCAGAGGATTATAAACCACCGGTGCCAAGTAAACCTGCTATTGTCGAGGATCCTGGCCATAAGGGGAACGAGACAAAGCACACCAAACCATACGTTAACATGATCAGTCATGCTGTAGTTAAACCAATGCAAAATACCACCGTGTCCATGAGAACGGAAGACAATTTGACGTCGCTGACAGCTACGGTAAAACAAGCCGAAGACGACAATTATATATATTCAGACGTGTATGATGTACCAGAGAATTTGTCAAAACAGTAAGACTACATGTGTAATGTTTTACAATATTTTGAATGTTAAGCGTTTGCCTTATAAATATATGAGTTTGTGACAAACTTTATAAGTGTATTCAGATCATGACGTTCTGTGGGTAATGCTTATTAATTCTGTAAATATGTTTTAATAATTTTTTGCAATAGAAATAACATATATGATACTGGATTCGTTTAAAAAGACAATTTGAAAATAATTATTGAATATATTCAGTGAGATTTAATAACTTCTGTTGAGTATTACATTATTTAAGTTCCAATATTGTAATTATTTTATTGTTTGAGTTAATGGTACTTGTGCTTGGATAGTCTGATACTAGATATTTCAATGACGGTCAGATAGTGACCTTCCTACGTCATATATATCTAACAGTTTCATTCGTTGCCAATTCGTACCATGTGGTGCTGGTGGTCTATAAGTGTGTATGTAAGGGGCCCAACATATCGACATATCGCAAATAAGAAACTAATCCTTGCTGCTCGTTCTACAGTCGTAGTTTAATATGGACACGACAAAAATGAAGAAAAAAGACAACATCGCACAAATCAACAATATTGCTTTTGGTTTATTGGACAAAAATATATTTTCAGGTCTGAAGAATTTGAACGTGGAGAACCCAGTTCTGCGCAAACTGACGCTACTGCAGGCGACTATATAGAAGTGACTCCTTTGAAGGGAATGTCACTGAGAGTAAAATGTGAACGACGGTCGCAAGAAGTTGCAATTCGGACACCCTCCGAAACAAAAGAAAATATAACATCCCAGGTGAAAGGAGAGGACGCCGCTAAAGCATTTAATATATCTGAATGTTCCATCAAAGATGTTGCAGAAGTTCTTAAAACCCTTAAACTTGATAAATATATTGATAAATTTGAAGCAGAGCAGATTGATGGCGACATTCTTGCTGTTCTAACCGTGGACGATATGGTGAATGAATTGGAAATGAAAAAATTGGATAGCATACGTTTGTCAAGATACATACAGTCTGGCCACATCCCAAAGTAGGCCAGGCGATAAACACACCATATTGTTTACAGTGCATGTATATTTATAGATATAGAGGATATCTGATGAGAGGCGAGCTTAATAAAGGTTCCAATACGAGTCTAATGAAATTTTATATAAAGTGTAAACGAATGTGGTTTTCTTTTTAACACATGATAAAACAACAAGAGGTTAAGAAGACTTTTCTTATTGATTGTGTGTCGTCATCGGTCCTTATATGTTACATGTTGTTTGTAAAAGAAAATACTCGTACGTGATGATTATATTGCACCGGAAATAAGCAACGTCATGTGATAAAATAAAATAACATGTAGACATGCAGACATGAAAAAGCTTTAAATCGTTGAAAATGTCTTTGGCAGTAAAAGATTGATACTGAAATCTAGGGATTACTGTATGCTGAAAGAGGAAATACCATTTTCAAAGTTACTGTGATTTCAACAACGTTTTAATAGCGTCTTTTGTACGGTTACAGTAGTAATGTTACTTTTTACGATAACGCTTATACATTTTATTATGTAAGTCGTATAGATAATATGAACTACATGAAATAGTATAAAGGACTACTCTTATCATATATTTGTATAATGTTTTGTTTAATTACGTAATCTTGCTTGTTAAACCTGTTAAGATAATTATTTAGCTTTATGATATTCAACTTAAAAGCTACATTCTCGCCTCGAAAGATGTCTTTTTGTTTTCGTTTTCTTTATCAACTCTAATAATAACTATTTATCATTTAGATATTTGTTTATTTATCAATTCAGCTTTTTTTTCATCTTCACTTGACACGTACAAATTTGATAAATTCGTTTGATATACGTAGTGTGCTAAACCTTTTATATATGATTTTGTTAATCATATTTGATGCATTATGTATATTATGTATTGACGATGCACTGTGTATAAGCCGAAATAAAATATTAGAACATGTTTGTCTGTCTACTGACCGGATAAACCTAAGTTTTTAGGTAAACCCTTAATAAGATCACTAGGAGCCATAGGCACAGGATAAAAGAAATACATGCACTTTGCTCTTGTTCAATTCTTTAGCGGCGACATTTAATGCTATGCATCAATCTTTTTCTTGTATATTGTTTCGAGAAGGCAAAACAACGGTACGTTAGATGGTGCAATGGGTACAAACTACTATCCCCCACCTCCTTAGAGTGTCATCGTAACATTTTATCATTTTCTACAACCCACGTTCTATCAAACGGCTTAGCTGCACATATTTCTTATTTTCCTTTATTTGAAAAGACCGAAGTTCTCTGAAAGTTACTGCAGTGATTTTGTTGATCCCACATTGGGCACATTAGTTACAGACTTTCAAATGAGGTGCTGTTTACATGTCCCATACTTCTTCCTTTCTTATTTTTGAATTAATCTACCCACATTAGATATACCTATCTCATCTACCGACATTAGATATACCTATCTCATTATTAAATTTAGTCCTAACATCATTAGATATACCTCTCTCATCTACCGACATT
>JAULCC010394865.1:0-11403 GCA_032358795.1 Nuttallia obscurata | reverse complement strand
TTTAAAAGTGATACCTTTTTTGAAATATAGATTTTCACAATTTGGTTAAAATGGAACAATGTTGTTCATTTCGTTAAAAAAACACTTCCATACACATTTACAAGTCTGTTCTGGACTGAGAAAGAACCTGTATGCACAATGCAACCAGAAATGCAAGTGGAAATGATATTAAACCGGATAAATGCATATATATGCTTTATAAAAGTCATCATGAGTATTTTACTGCAGGTGTTTTTTATAACAAATATTCAGCAATACCACCCTGTATTCATATCTCCATTATGGCTGATGTGTTGCATTCAGAATTTCATAATTAGCTATGAGGAAACACAATTAGGAGGATCAATGTATATGGTATGCAAAATTTCATTTTTCAATATTTTTTCTTCGCAAATGGACCTATATACTGAGAATCACTGATAAACAATATGATAATTTGAAGTTCTGTTAATTCACAAATTGGCATTTACGTTGTAAGTTTCTCCTATAAGAGGTTCACCGCAATATCTCCCCAAAATCTGAAATAAACAGCTGGCAATTCAAATCATCCATCATCATCATGATAAATGATTTTTTGTCATTTGTACTCAATTGTCTGCTATTACAATTTAAAATAGCCAAGTATCAACATTTTAGAAATAAGCCATCTAGGGACATTAATTATTATATAACTGAAGCCTTTACTCCATGGTTACATTTTTTGTCATGTGAAATCAATGTAGATCCAGACCAGCCTGTACATCTGTGCAGTCTGATCAGGATCTACACTGTTAACTTCCAGGGCAGAAATAACATTTTTAATATGAAAACATTTTAATGACAGTTTTTTTTAAACCGATAACTCACTTGTGAGAATTAAACATATTACATCTTCAAAATGCCTTCAAAGTTTTATGTAAAAACATTTTTAGTAAATATCTAAAAATTAAAAGAAATTAAAAAAATTGAACTTATCATCAGCTTCCAATTTCACATTACTGTGAATTTTATACACTAAATGTGATTTTGGTTGTTTTTCACTGAAAATGCCCCATGGGCATATGTTGGTTAAATCTGGATTTTAAATGAATTACAAAACAAAGGGATTCTTTGCAGGATTTGATTTGAATAAATTTTCAAACATGTTAAAAGCTATTTACAGTAATAATTAAATTTAGCTTCAGGAATTTTAGTTATGAAGAGTTTGTTTTTTCTTTTCAATATACTTCTATCTTTACAACACTAAAATGAAAGCTCAGTATGTTTGAAATTTTGATAGGATAGTAAATCGTTATTATAATATACAATATTGAAACAAAAACTGAATTCCAACTTTTTCTTGCTCAAAAAGTCAAGTCAGACAGCCAGCTGTACAAATTCTTAATTCTATGAAATTCTTTTCTCAAGTGTACTTCTCTTAAAAGACAAGAATAACAATTTGAGCAAGACAGTGCAATATTCTTTGAAGATATGTAGAAGGAAATGAATGTTATTTTCATGTAGCAAAGAAAATATAATCAAATATATTTTGAACAACCTTAAATTCAGAAGAGATAAAGAGAGTGTTATAAATACTTATACATTTTGTATGGGACATTGCTCCACTTATTCATGTCCCTCTTGGAGAAGAAATAAAACTTCTGAGAGCAGTGTAGACCCAGACCAATATACACATCTAAGCAGTCTGACCAGGATCTGCATAGTTTGCTTCTTGAGCAGATGAAATTTAGTCATGATTGTAGTTTATTATCATATCACAAGGGTGTGGTGACACAGTGATTAAAGTTTGATAATTATAAGTCACTGACTACTTGCAGTTCATCAAATAAAAATGAATGATGTACCTTCTTATAACCTAGATCAGAACCTAGATTTTTTCAGATTTGTTTTATTTTGTACTTTATTGAATATAACAGCAGATAAAATGGCTTCAAAACTGTAGGTTAAATAAAAACATGCATACATGAAGCAAGTTCATATATAAAGAAAGGAATTCTACTGCTATGTAGATAGGTATTCTTCAATAAAAAAAATAAAAATTAAAAAAACTTCCAAGCTGCCAACCCAATTTTTTTCAGGCATGTCACAAGAACCAAACATATTATTTTGTTTGGCCTTATCCACGTTTTGGTATGGTATGATTGATCTTAGAAGTCTTGTAAGCCAAGTTAGCTTTTCAGCTACTCTCAAATATATATTAGGGATGTCAATGAGTACCAAAATTGCTAACAAGATAGAAGTTTATATATATAAAAGAAACCTCAGCTTGCCTTAGTTTGCCTGAACTTAGCTGGATGAAAACAAAATCTGGCCCTGAGCTTATAAACAATTGATGTTGAGCATGAGAATGTACTCAAGCATCGGATTTGAGTATATGCTTAGATTGTTGCATTCCTATTGGCTGACTCTGAGTACAAATGGTTACTTAAATCTGACCAATCAGATGCTTGCAAACATTCTCATACTTGAGGTAAAATCTTTATAAACACCTGGCCTGGTGATCATTATATGGGTTCAAAGAGAGTCCTATGATAATTCGTTTGAAGTCACAAATTATGTCCATAGGTTAACAGAAAATGGAAATATTTTGACCAAGTGAGGTATGGGTTTTAAGAAAAAATAACTACAGTGACCACACCACTATAGTGCATGCTAGTGCAACAAATCGACTTGTTAATTTCTGCCTATTGAATATTGTTCAATTTGAACCTGAATGAGGGCTTGACGAAGTTTGTTGAGGTTAGCACTCATCTGTCCAGAAACTCAGACATACTTAATTAGGTTGAAACCAAGCTTGACCTCCACACATGAACCCATTGTAATTTCTTACCTTATCTAAGTTACAATTTAACAAAATGGCTAAAATTCTCTTGTATTATTTAAAAGTTGTTTAATTAAAAATATAAATAGAAAACCATTGTCTTGGTTAAAGATCATATGAAATCATGTGATTAACACTTGCTATATTGAGATGGTGAAGGATTTTGAAGGATTTAAAAAATCTGCATGAATGCGAAAAATAAGATGAAGCCTATAATAGAGTTAATTAAAATATTTTACAGCAGCTCAGCAAAACAAAATCTCAATATAGTGAATATACGGTATTGAATAGTTCTTTAACCTAAACAAAAATCACATCTATATCTAAGTGACAGTAATTTCAAAATAATGCTAACCATGTTCCTAATGCAGACATTTCTTCACCTTCTAAACAAACGGCTTTTAAAAGCGTTCATTCATTTTTGTTTGACAACAAGGACGATAACGCGGCTGAAACGATTGGCTGTGTAAGGCTTTTATACATGACCGGAAGCACCTTGTTTGGAATACTTGCATGTCTACGCTGAATTTTGGAACTACTAGAACTGTCAAATGCAAAGAACAACTTAAACTAAAAGTTTTTTTTATAAATAACAAGGAATGCCTCTTCGCTGTGTTGAGGAGCGCAGGTAGGATATGGGTTGGATACTGTTTTATTGGTGGCCCTTCTTTTCCAGATAATTTTAATAGATTTCGGTCAGTGTGAGTAAGTGAAATACCGCAATTCCGCAAAGGGTCTTGGATTCGAACTCCAGCTGTCAAATCTGAAAACTGATTGGGATAAGAACGTCTGGATAATTCCGCTTTTTGAACCACGAAAATATACATCTGTATTAAAATCAACACCATATCAAAACCTCTTAAGTTAAGAAAAAGGTGCCCTCAAATTACAGAAGCATGAACCAAAAAACCCACTTCCTACTGCTGAGGCCAAACACGGACATATAGTTTATGCCAAGCAAGGGATTTCCAACATCTTCTTTTTAGTCTCAGTCGAGCAACAAGTGTAACCACCAATGACTGCAAAAGCTGTACAGTCTGTGGCCATAGTAACATGTTTTAGTCAAGGAGACAAAGACTTTTCTGAGACTGCTCATTCTCCTTAATTTTGTTCTTATCTATAAACGTGCAATGGCTCTGGGTAGTGGTTTGACATGATCCCCTAAGTAGCTTAATAGAGAGAGGGCTAGTGTTGGGGATGCGTGGGTTTTAAACTGGCATAGGCTGGCACTTTTTTCTCCTGAATTCTGTAAAGGTTTTCACTATCAATCTATTTTCTATTTTAAGCAAATCCCCTATTGAGACATAGACTTCACAGGCATCAACTGACAAAGAAGTTACTGCAATTTGAGATAAAAAAATCAGCATAAAAGAATTGATGATAAAGATGATAGTTAAAAGCCTGTAGAAAAGAGGGTGTATTTAAGGGGGACTAATGTTCAATCTGGCTTACAGCTAGCTTGAACTTTGGGCCAGATAAGTGGATAATTTCTTTGGATAAGGCATTCCAGTGGAAAATTGTGCAAGGAAGGATAGAGTACTTATAGCAAACAGTTTTAGTTTGGATCTGCTGAAATGCCCTAGTATGTGATGTTCTGGAGTATATAATGATTTGAAGGAGAGAATTTGGGCAAGGATTAACCATCTGTTTGTTTAAGATGTTGTGGAACATAATCAGGCACTGGTCTATGGGCCTGAGGTCAAGTCTTCTCCATTGAAGGGCAGACAGTATCTCTGTGACACTGGACATGCGACCATAGTCATACATGCCCCAGCGAGCAGTCCTGAGCTGCACAGCCTCAAGTTGGTCAGTGACAGCTCCCAATTAGGGGACCAAACAATGGAGCTGTACTCGAGCTTGAGCCTTACAAGCATCGTGTATGCTACTGACTTTAGCTCATCCGAGGGTACTTTTGATGTTGCATCTTAGGACACCCTCTGTTTACTATCATTTTCTTCCTAACATGAACCGACATAAAATGATGCTTAATTAGTCATAGGTGACTGAGTTGATGCTGCATTGTATGACACAGATGCTTCATTAAACAGGAGTACATGTACCAGCATTTTTTTTATCCATGGAAGCACTCAACTTCCTTTTATATGGAGTACACGCTACACATGCTATAAATTCAGGTGATTCACAGATGCTGAAAGGGTGAAATTCAACTTACTGTCGCAGTTATGTACAGCACAAGCTATGACAAGTCTCAGAAGACAACTTCAGTGGTACACATTTATTTGCTCCTAATTTATTTGGCTTTTGATTTAGGTATTAAATCATATTGCTTAATAATCTTATGATTTCACAAACAGTTTTCATTCATAAATTTTAATTATGTATCTCACCAAATGACTTGTTGCCTTTAATGTATAAAAATAGCTTATGATTTACAGTAAATACTCCTTCATGTCAGTCAGTGTGTCTTGTGACTATCAGATGGATGTGAAATTATAATAAAACATTCTACCAGAAAACCTCTCTTCTCTGTAAATAGAACGAGGTTGGGATGTTGTTTACAAGTGATAAACTGTTATGTTTGTAGATCTCCAACTCAGTTTGATGAAGATGATGATGAGCATGGAGAGTGCACATGCATATGGCAGGAGGCACCCGACTCCCTTTTGCTGCATATTTTCTCATTCTTAGATGCTACTGACCTAGCCTTTGTCTCTCAAGTCTGCAAGGTACATTTACACTTTATACTTATACTTGAATAAATTACATTGTTCAATGTTCCAGATAAGATGCATATTTTGGAATTCCATGGTAATTATTTTTTTGTGTGTCTCAACCAAATCCTTTCTTGTGACCATTCATTTAAAAGGCAGTTCTAATGAGTGGTCATATTGAGATAGGGATTGGTTGAAGAATTAGATGCATTATCATTTACCAACAGTTCACATCTGTTATCTGGAGTGTGGTAATTTATAATCATTTCAATTTCAATGAAGACAAAAATCCATTATAACAAACAGATCTCATAAAATGGGGATATTTATATTGCTGCATTTAGCAAGAGAGAACAAATGCTGAAAATCACTGATCATTTCAAAAGAGTAAAGACGATAGCTGAAAATCTGTCATGTTCAATTCACTAATAACTCAATATGGTTAAAGAAGTTCAGACTAACAGACTTGAATTTTTTACATATCAAATATAGGAAGGAATGTAGTTTTATGAGCAGTACAGAGTTGACTAGAGTACATGTATTTATAAGTGTTTAAATTAAAGTTTACATGATAAGCATTACCAGTAATCTGTTCGGTCGATATCAGGGAAAATTTTGTTGACATTGATGGGCGTGGCAGGTAGTGACACTAATTTTTTGCAGCAGCAATATCCTGCAGTTATTCCTATGGTATGAACAGTTTGTACACTTTCTTGAGAATGGCAGCATTATTATTCACAGAAATATAATCAAAATAGCACAAACTGGGAAACAAATGATACAATTGAATATATTTAGGATACCAATTTAACACTTGCCTGGCAGAATTTGTGAACCCTCCATATGTTTTGTATCCTTTGAATCTAAAGACCCCTTGACTGATCTTCACTGGTAGAAAATTCCCCGCACTTCAGGCTTAACCCCTTTGCGACGCTATTTAAGCCTAATTTAAGTTATTTTAGTTTTATGATAAATTCTTAATTGAGTTGCTCTGATAATTTTCACAAAGTTATACTTAGTATTCTCTCTCTCTGTAATGCTCTTCTCTAATAACACTGTGACACATAGCCCCGTTGCCACTGTGATTGTACTGCATTGTTAGATTTCCCAGGGAGTCATGAGATCCCAGGAAATATTGATATTTCTCATGAAGATGGCAATGTTATGCTTTTTTACGGCGACCTTAGTGTTTCAATGGAGCTCCATTTTGTTCTACCACGTTCCTATGGAGATCTTGTTGGCGATTGTCTGCACTCTCATGATGCTTCCATTGTGTGCATGGATTTGTAAGAGCATGCACACTGCATGTGCACTGCGCTTTGACGGCCCTCACACTGCACTGATGGCGTAATGTTTGCACTACCTATAATAATGAGATATCATGCTCTTCAACAGTTGAGACCATGTCTGCTTAAGCCTTCTACGCCTTAGGGCCTCCTCCGTTGTCATCTAATCCTGGATCTGCTGGATCTGCATATTGGAACACATAGTGTTCTATGCTATCCATCCGTGTTCACTGGCAGTACCACTGCGTTGCTGGGGCATTTCCTCAATTCTGGTGTGTTTAGATCCACATTTTCTTAGATGCCAAGGGAACGTGGCCCTAGTGTGACAGCCCTTTGAAGCAGCAGCAGACCCTCATTAAAACAATATATTTTAATAGTTGCAAGATTTAGTTTATAATCCATTTTAAATAATTTGTCCATTATTCCACACCCAGTGTACAATATCAATACTCTTTGTTTCCTTATAGTTGAGATGCTTAAGAGAAGTTTCATTGTATCTTGCATCTTTCAGAAATGGAACAGGGTCTCATATGATGAATGTCTGTGGAGAACCATCCTACGGGATACCTTGAAAGAACCAGACTGTAACTTGGCACCCGGAAAATCTTCCTGTAGGAGCGAGGTCATACGGATTCTCTACCACACCCCTACAGTGCTTACTGAGACACTGAAGGAACACGAAGATGAAGTACTGCACATAAGTTTCTCTCATGATGGAAACTTCTTCAGTACTACATCTAAGGACGCCACTCTTAAGGTAAGGACATTTTAATGGGTTACTTACGTTTGTTTATGTTGAATTTTTGCTCCTTTTTCAAGAATAGGACTGCCTGGTGAGCTCAAGTGGTACAGCATCTGCTTCCAGTGCAGGACGCCACAGATTCAATTCCTGACTGGGTCAAATATTATACTGCACACTGGGTATGCTAAAGAACCAAAGAGCTCTACAGAAGAGTTCTCTGTATCAACTTCCCACTCTCTGGAGTGTCAAATGGCCCTATATTATAGAGGGTGACGTCAATGAAATAAATAAAATAACAAACAAGAATATTTAACTTACATCAAGGTTACAGTTTGATAAGGAAAATAGAAAATAAATAAATAGTTCCTGTGTCTCTACCTACCCTAAATTTTGAGGGCGGACCCTAGACTATTTTTAGACATTTTTTTGTGCATATATTGATATAGCATTGAGATGTGTAGCTTTGAAACTAAATTAATAAAAACATGTATACATGAAATATATATAAAAAGTGGAATTCTACTACTATGAAGATGGGTATTCTTCAAACCAAGTAGGGCTTTTTTTTCCTTCTATAACAGTGGCTGTTTACAGGCCCATCACGACACAAAAATTCTTCAAAATCATGCATTTTCCCCAAAATTTTATGTTCGCCTTGGAAATTTTCATCCCCTTTTCTTGTTTATGTGATGAAATTTTCCCCAAACTAAGAGGCAAGGCCTCTTCCTCAAATTATGAAAAAAAGCCCTGCGGTTAGGCTATTCAAATTTTTGAGAACGGCCTCCTTGGGGCTTCTATGTACAGACCCCTGAGACCAAGGTATACATCTAAGCTACTACACTTCTGTGCCCTTTAATCATTACTGTCTGAATTATCAATATTTTTACAGGTCTGGACAGTAGGACATCCTACCATACTGAAGTACAGCAAAGATTTTCGAGAGTTACTAGGCTGGGACTTCACCCAGTTTTCCTGTTTTAATGAGTCAGATACTATGGTACTTGTCTCGAGTGTGAAGACCTCTGGGTTCATGGACAGGAGAGGATTCATGGCCATTCTATCACTCATACATGGTACTGTAACATTGTTTTATTCAAGTTTCATTCATCAAGTAAATACTCTCCTGAATTTGAACTATTTCATAAGATGCAGTCTAATGTAATATTTCAAAGATTCATCAGGGAATGCCATTTCTTTTACAGAGATTTTTATGAAAGTTTGTGAATGTTAAAGATAAATGTTTGCCAAACAGGCATTCCTCTATCAAAGACACGGATATATCAAATCAGTCAATTTTTCTTCTTTGATCAGTTTTACCACAGTACAGCACCCTGAAACTTAGCTAAATACTCGCTTGATTTGTAAGAGCAGCTATAAGTTTGACCCTTTACTCCACATGAGCACCTTTTGACACCTTTGCAATGTGAGTAGACCCAGATCAGGCAGCCCCTATAGGAACTATCAGATCAGGGTCTACGTGTCTGATTTGGGTTTTTCCCCTGATACAAACTATTTTTCTTTTTGATCTAAATACATATATATCATATGATGTAATGATGAAAAAGCCTAAAATTAGTCAATATAGTTTACTTGAACTTTGTAATTTCTACAGAAATATGCATAATTCTGTAAGTTTTGGACCGCAATTAGACTGTTCAGTCTTTCATGTTAGGTGCTATTTAGCTAGCTTGTGGAAGAGTGTTTGTTTTAACTAGGGATACCTGGAATCTTCACCATGTGAAAAGCTGTGAAAAATTTGCCATACAACTTAAGCTGTGACTTTTAACAGAATTAATTGTTTGTTTGTTTATTTGGGAATTTAATGTCTCTTTAACAGTATTATAGTCATATCACTATGTTCAGCTCATTACAGTTGGAGGAAGACCCCCAAGGGACCTCTTTACATAATTACAGGCACAGAACACAGAGCCACCGTCCTTCTGCAAGCCAGCTCGAAAGCTTCCTCACTTTAAAGAAGACTGAAATGCCTAGATCGGCATTAAGAACCCATGGTGGTGAGGGCTTGAGAGATTGCAAGTCAATGACCATACCAACCCGGCCATGGAGGCCCCTTTACAGAAATAAATGAAATAAAGAAAACATTTTAATGCTGAGAAGCAAATGTATGATTCACTGGTGAAATAAATAATATACCAAAAAATGCATACAATATGGATAGTAGTAATGCAGTTCATAGCAGTGTTATGGCTAAAATATCTGCCATTACTCTGATGACATTTTCTGTTTTTACTGGGCACTGTCTTGCAAGAAGTATTGAGCATGAAAATGAGTTAAAGAAAGATTTATAAAACCATCGCCAGGCTCCACGATCATAAAACTTTTTTCATGCTCAACTCGGGTTCATGCTCAAATTTAAATTATTTAAACCATCAAATTTTTCATAAATTAGATTCGAATATATATTCAAGTTTTATTCATTGGGCATATACATACCTTTATCCACATGAAAGTATTTCATCTTAAATGTTTTAACTAAAAGAAGCAATTAGAATTCTATGCTCAGGGTGAGTTGAGCAGGAAATTTTTTTTATAATCATGGGGTCAGATTTTTGTGTGATACCTTTACAGTGAAATTGTCTTTTTTTATAAATTTCAGATTTTGAAATTTTAAAAGTGGTAACAATGGACCCCTCTCAGCTGTTTGGGGCGTGGCTTGATGACACTACTTTTCTTGGGGGTAGTCTGGAAATCAGCCTGGATAGGTTTGCTACAACTGTCCAGATAGAAGCATATGAGGTACAGAGCAAAGTCATTCCTCTATAAATGTCTAAGAATAAAAAAAACTATTGGTTCAAGACAAAGTTATTACAGAGCTACTCAGATGTAAAATTTCAACAACTCAAATTGTATTGAGGTAAGCTATTAATTCACAATGAACAAAAGGAATGTTTAAACTGAAGCGTAAAAAAGCGGCTTATTATTTGAAATATTGGTAAGTAACTTTAAGATATAGAACCATTTAGCAAAGTGTGGTTTGAGTTTTCACTTTTTCCAATTTATATTCATAATCTCAAATACTTTAGTTGAAATTTGTGAAATATTCAGTGAAATTTGCATTGCTTTTAAATTGATAAATCTGAATTTGAAAATGATAAAAAAAATGTTCTTCATCTTGATTAATCTATATTAATATGCTACAGTACCAAAGAAGTTATTAATTGAATATTGGTTAGGTATTTATGAATTTAAAACATATTATCAACAGCTCTGTGTTCAAATCATTTTGTCATTAATAGATAGGGAATCGACAGAAATATGATAACAAATTAAAAATTAATAATGTTGACCAGAGTTTAGATTCAGGTTTTAAAAAAGTTCTACCCTAGATAACAACAAGGGTTTGAGATTTTGCCCATCAAAGCGCTCAAATTTATATCATGTTGGTAGCGTGAAATGACTCCATTTTACAATTGAGCCTTTAATTGCACGAGCAGAGATGATTGTTACAAGGGTTATGTGTCAGATAGCACATTTATACAACTGTTTATTTCATTGAAATACATGTTGAAATTAGATTTAAATGATTTCAATGGGCAGTTACAGGTGTGTTAGACTTTATCATTGGAAATTCGCTTATCTGTGAATATACAGCTTTAAAATCCATCCATCATTATATCAAGATCATCAGCATCTAAGAGTAAATTTTGCTTCAAGAGGAAACAAGAGTTTGATATGGAGATTTGAATTACGGAGCATTTGATATAATGTATATGTGAAAATGTGTCTCTGCATTGATGTAGATTCATTTGTATTGAGAACTTTGTAAAGATTTTATTTCAAGAATATAACTAGATGTATTATTATTGAATTAAAACATCAGAGTCAGAACGCCTTCTTGGTATTCAAATAGACAAAAATTTAAGCTGGACGCATCAAATTGAA
>JAULCC010394421.1:0-11405 GCA_032358795.1 Nuttallia obscurata | reverse complement strand
GAGATCAACTTTTCAATTATTGATATCAACAATTGAATTGTTGATCTCAACAATTCAATTGTTGAGCTCTACAAGTATTAGAAGAGATCAGCAAATATTTGAATTTATGTAGATTTGGCGTTCCATACACATTCTCTATATACAAATGCCAATTTTAACGCCATCTGATGACGCTGTTGCCGAAGTGACGTCATCGTGGTTTCCAGTTTATCCAGGATCTTTAAAGAATTTCATAGCGTCAAACCGGGACGCAAACATCGTGACGTCATATATATCACAATAATTACTAGTGAATATCAACCTGTGGATATCGCAAAATATGTAATGGCCTGATTTCACGCTGATGCCGTAAGTCATGTTGTAAAAACATTTTAACAACCGACATGACATAAGCATGATATACGCATACGCTAGGCAAAATAAATGTTTACCTCAAACTAATTCCTTCACAAACTTTTTCATCACAGTTGGTTTTCTCTATAGATCTAGATCTATATGCATAAGACACAGAAAAAAGTTCTCAAGAAATGTCTGGGGCATTTACAGAATTTAGCTGTTTGAAAAAATATTTTTTCCGTTAGCTATGCTATGACAAGACTTGGACACCATACATTACAGTAAATATAGTAGTACATTAAATAATTACCTATAAAAAAGTAAATATTAATCAGGCAAATACAAATTCAAAGTGAGTGTTGCCCCTTCCTCCCCCCCCCCCTCCCCGATTCACCACTGTTGGCTGTTTTTTATGTCTACTTTTGGTCTACGTAGTGTCACTATCCAGGGTATGACAGTTATCAGAAATTGAACGGCAGTGTCAAATTAAATGTTATCTCACATGGTGAACAATCGTGTGTAAACCATGTTACAAACTTGGCATTTTGGTGAATATTAAAGAAAAATATTCAATTTCTGAAAGTTAACATTATATCTGCACATGTCTTTGGAGTATTCATTTATACCATAACATGAATTGTTTATTTCTATTTAGGTGAATACTAATCAATAATCACCTAAACATTTACATTAACAGTAAAATCATTATGACAAATTTCATTTCAAAATTCATTTAGTTATGTTTGCTGAGTAATGCAACTAGGAGGGGTAATTTCAGATAGCATCTTATTAGATCTTAGGCGATACTGTTCATTGTTTTGTTGAATTAAATAAATCGCGTTTCATTTAAGTCATATTTCAATGCTATTACAATTAATTCAACAATTTTTTTATACGAATCTGTATGTACTACATGATGTACAATGTATTTCTAACAGAATATTGTATACTTTTAAGTTACACAGTCATATTATTCAAGCTTAGATCTATATTTTCGAGTTTTGCCAAGAAATTTTCTTGAAGACGTTTTTCCTAAGTTGCAAAGAGGTTTAACTACACGATGGAAATTTTATCTCTTGTGAAGGAATTAGTGTGAGGTTGACTGTTATTTCGGCCTAAAGTGACTAGCCTAGCAGAGTGCGGTAGACTAGTCTAGACATGCCAGCATCGGACTGGTCATCGGCAATATTATGAACTAAACTGATTAATATTTTTCCGGTATTGTTAAACTGTTTAAGATACTATACATGTATATGTTTCGGTATGCGTGTGAAATATAAACTATGTCTGCGAGGAAATAAGCAGCCAGGAGTAATTGCATAGTTATCATGTTACTGATATGCCCATGCTATATAGTGATTTACGTAAAACGTTCTTAAACAGTTATTACTATTTAAAACTTCCATGTTAAAGTTAGTTGAGCTCTTTAAATCCATTGAGAAGATTATTATAATAAAACTGGCAAAATTTATAAAATATGCTTTAAGTTCTAGAAATGATTTGATTACTGTAGAATTTTTAAGTATTTTTTTGTGTAAATTCTGTATATATATATAGCTTATTGCTTGACAGATTGTTATAGTTGTATCACATTATGTTATGAAGATACACTATGTACAAGTCTGAATAAAATATCTGTTCTGATCTGGTTGAAACATGTCGTACTTACGAATAATAAGGTCGCACGACGTTTGTAAGACGTTACTTTTACTCACGCACAAGGCGCCGTGTCAGTCTACACACAAACAAAGCCCTGTGTCCTTCTACATAAGCATTAGGCGCCGTTTCATCCTACACAAAGACACACAAGGCACCGTTACATTCTACACACGCACAAGGTGCTGTGTCGTTCTACACACGCACAAGGCGCCGAGCCATTCTTCACACGCACAAGGTACTGAGTCCTTGAACATACGCACAATGCGCTGTGTCCTTCTACACACACTCAAAGTTTCGTGTCCTTCTACACACGCTCAAAGCGCCATGTCTTTCTACACACGCACAAAGCGCCGTGTCCTTCTATACACGCACAAGGTGACTTGTCCCTTGTTCCGTTGCAAAAAAGACGAAACAAAACGGAACCTTGGAATGATTTGGCTTTTATCGTTTTACGCATTGGGTAATATTAACTAGCTGGTATTACACGGACATAGAATGTTTAACAACAAACATTAATGCACAACAAAAACATCGCAGAATTAAGTACATAACTAAAATATTATGTCTTTGTAAAATGAAACATGTAAGAGTGTTTATCTCACTAAGAATTTAAGAAATAGTGTGTCAATTTAAAGCCATTGATATTGAAAAATAGAAATAAAGGGAATGTCTTTTCATTGTAACAACATAGTAGCCTCTATCAAAACAATACCATTTTCCATAAAATAAAGCCACTAAGGTAATGCAAAGACTTAAATGGTAATTGTGGTCATTAATTTATTACAAGCCTAATTTTCTTAGTCTCAACTGAGTGGCTATGAGTCCACTATTCATTTTCGATACTTGTTATTCAATAAAAGATCAGTTTCTATGGTAACCAATTTTAACATCCACACCTACTTTTTGATCTTCGTTAGATACAAAATACAAACAGAAAATAAAACTCAATACTGAAAATGTGTTTTTACAAGATCGATTTTAAAAAAAACAGCTCTGTGGAAAATTACACGTTTTTATGCAAATACCAACAACACCTCACACTGTTTTACTTAAGAGTTACATCCCTTTATAGTTTTCTCTCAAAGATTAAGCCATGACCCTGTTAATATTTTTTGCGAAGGAAATGTTGTATGGAAAATATGTAAAGTAATTATTTCAAATATATCAAGAGTATTTGCTGTACACATAAAGTTGGAAAAAAATCCCTGAAATACCTCTCACTCTCCTCTCTCACATTCACTCACCCCTCTCTTAATCACTCACTCTCTGAAACTCTCCCACACACTCTCCTCTTTCCCATTCACTCACACTCTCAAATTCTCTTCTCTCTCATGCATCTCCTACTATCCATTCACTCACATTCCCTATCCATTCACTCACATTCTCCTCTCTCCCCCATTCTCTCAGACTCTCCCATTCCCTTAGACTCTCACACTCCATTTCCCGGACTCTCCTCTCTCCCATTCCCTCAGACTTTCACATTCTCCAATTCCCTTTGACTCTCAGAACATCCATTCTCCCATTCCCTCAGACTCTCACAACATCCATTCTCCCATTCTCTCAGACTTTCACACTCTCCAATTCCCTCGGACTCTCACAACATCCATTCTCCCATTCCCTCAGACTTTCACACTCTCCAATTCCCTCGGACTCTCAGAACATCCATTCTCCCATTCCCTCAGACTCTCAGAACATCCATTCTCCCATTCCCTCAGATTCTCACAACATCCATTCTCCCATTCCCTCAGACTCTCACACTCTCCATTTTCCCAGACTCTCCTCTCTCCTATTCACTACCAGTCTCTCACCCTTGATAAATAGACCCCAATCGACAAGGACTGGAGTCTTAGAGACCTCCATAGTGAAGGTTTCCCTTTACAAAACGGTCTCTGCTATGAAAAGCTAAGACCATTCTGTGGAAATTGTGTTGCGCATTGGATCACTTACGTTTATGTTTTGCCCGAGCTTTACTTTAAACAGGTGAATTAATTCAAGATGTTATAGATTTTACTGAAAATCAGCATAATGGATGCGTCTTTATATAAATTTTATATTTAACAAAAGAATATGGGTTTGTTTGAACTGCTCTCATCATTTAGATTAAAACATAGATTCTGAATGATACGTAAGTCATACGTTTCATTGTGTAACAGCAATTGTGAGAAATTACCATAAGAAAAAGGTGTGAAATACCTGAGACTTCGAAATAAAGCACGAGGTTAAGGTCAAACGATATAGCGGACAGCAGTCCGTGTATGCTCATTTCAAGGATTCAAGATTCTTTATTTTGCTGTAAACTTCACAGTTTCTTGCCATACCAATTATGATCACCATAGAATGAATAATAAACACGGTTGCACTGTGAATAGGATAATGTATGTTCCAGTAAATCACAAAATGTTCTCCTAATCACAAAGTTATATCTGGAGCAATATACACTATTAAAGGAATACTCGCCTATTTGAATTTGCCATAAGAACTGCTTGAAATTTTGCAGAAGTAGTAATTAAACATAACTAAATAAAAAAAAGTGGGGTCACCGTTTTTACTTTTTTGTAAACAGGCTCTAGAAAATGTGCCCGTTGGCATATTATGCATGTATTCGAATGAGGAAAAACTATGTTTCATATATAACCAATGATAGATATGTTCGAACTCACTTATTTTTTATTTCTGTACAAAACCAGCTGTATGACTCTGTTACATAATATTTTTTCCATTTAGATATTTTTAATCTCCCCATCCATAGGTATTACAGGGGTCGGGGATGACTATTCCCTGCAATACCGTAAAATTGTTATATATATACATTTTAAAAGCATTTTAAGCCGTGATAGATATGTAAAAAAGTAAAGATTTTGCAAATACATGCCATCAACGTTGAATACATAAATTAACTCTAATTATCTAACTAATTACTATTCAGTATGTCAACCATATTATTCGAATAACGTAGAGCATCATAAAAAATTAAGTATAGCAATATTGACTCTAGATTAACACTGTTGTTGGTAGAAACGTCTAATTAGTCACGAAATAATATACACGGACAAGTGAGTGAAACTCTCACAAAATACCTAAGTGGAAATAGCTGGTAATCAAAGTTGAATGAGAACCCTGAAATATCATGCCTAAAAATATGCTCAGCAAGTTTAATGAAGACCTAATGAAAATTTTTCGATATAAACGGAACGAAACGATATTGGACCGTTGCAAAAAAGACGAAACGGAACTTTGGAATGTTGATATTGAAAAATCCCCCAATCGTAGTATGCGTCACGACAGGAAACCAAATAGACGCAACGGAAAACGATAAACGAACGGAAAACGATAAAAGAAAAGGAACACTCGAACGAAAGACAACAAACGAAAGAAGAAAACAAACGGAAAAGATGGACGGAAACGAAACGCAAACTATAAACGGTACGGTAGGTTAGATAAGACGAAATCCCCCCTGTACCGGATCTATCCTGGCAACACCGAGATGAAGTTTTCATCCGATGCAAAACATGCATAAACTTAAACACAACATGTCAGACAATTCCCATTGTAACTGACTCATCCGACACAATTAACATGCAGCAGAAAAATGTCGCTAAAATGTATGACAAAAAGTTATAGCTTAGCAGGCAATCATTCACGACCGGTTTCAATTTACATAATATCTCGACGAGAATATGGTCTGAAAGTCTGCGGGCAGATCAGGCGAGGTTGTTTATTTCAAAGTTATAGTTCGAATACTATCTAACAAAAAATTATCATGAATAATATCTCTCTCTCTCTCTGGACCAGAATCTGTTTACTTGGTGTTTGTGATTATACACCGCCTTGTTATGTTCAAGCTAGTTTAAACTGGTTTATTTCACATCAACATCGAATTATCGGAATTTTCCAAATTTATACAATTTACCATTGACGCCAGCACTTGGAGACACAACTGAGGCCGGTGATACCATAAATATTCGAACCGCAAATCATTCATTAACAAGCTGGACTCTCCGAACACTGTGTCATATACACGTTATGAGGTTTTGTTCAAGCAATACTAAAATTGCACGGTAGCATATAAAATATGTCTGCCCATTGTTTTTTTTTGTTTCATGTCACTTTATGGCAGCCATTGGACGTCCGAGAGAGAGGAAAGCGGTTACAGATAACTCTTTTACGTGTTCAATGTATAGCACTGATACACGTGGGGCTGAACCCCAGCCGGTCACTTTAGCCTGGCACCGACAAACCAATCGTAATGCTAACCCTAAAGCCTGAGCGCCAAGGAGGGAAACCATTACTACCAATTTAAAAGTCTTAGGTATGGCCCGGCCGGGGATCGAACACGTAGCTTCCAACACCGGAAGCGGACGCTCCACCACTTGAGCTAACCGGAAGGTCGTCTGGTCAACTAATTAGTTTGTTAAAACCATACCCAAAAAGAAATCGGAAAAAAAAAATCAGTGTATGTTGTGCTCTAGATATGATACCATTTAAGTGATGTTCTTAAGAATATTCAACTTGAAAACAACAATCAGAAACAGTGTTTGCAAGCTGCGTATTTTGAAACTAATTAGCAAATAATGAAAATATTGGGAAAAAACAAGTCACTCACATCATTGCCGGACTTTACGTTCTGTGCTAGCATGAGCATGTATAAAACACATGTACCACTTGAAGACGGTCATCAACAATTAATATGTATGTGACACTTTTACTTCGGACTGTAAGTTTTACGGCGCATTCACACTAAACGCAGCTTTTGATAAGGTAATTTCTTATTAGGTAGGAATCTACGTGATTCTTGTCACGTATTCAATCTTGGTCTACATTTCCCTGAATGATTCGAATACAGGTGTGCATGTTATTTTTATCTCACCATGCAGTATGTAAATCAAACACAAAACATATTGCTACAATTACTGAAGTAATTACTCAACTCAGGGGCCTCCGTGGCCGAGTGGTTTTAGTCGTTGACTTGCAATCTCTCAGCCCCTCACCGCTGTTGGTTCGAATCCCGATCTGGGCACTTCGGATTTTTCAAGTGAGGAAGCCTTCCAGCTGGCTTGTGGTAGGTCGATGGTTCTACCTGGGTGCACTCTGTGCTTGAAATAGTGTACAGAGGTCCCCAGGGGTCTTCCTCCACCTGTAATGAGCTGGACGTCGCGACATGACTGAAATACTGTTAAAGCGACGTTAAATTCCATATTAACAAACAAACAAAACAAAAGTTACTCAACTCAGTTCAACTTGACTAAAATCACCATACGCGCCTCACAGACCATTACTTGGATAAAAGATCGAACTCGGTCAAGGTTTAGCATCTGTGCATGCCCAATTGTTTTCTCTCTTTCTCCAGAATCTGAAATCGCTGAGCTTTGCTATTTTATGTCAATGAGCAGTTCAACGTATTATCTTGATAATGGTCTGCATGTGCATGTTGAGAATAGTTTAACATACAACATGACTAATCCTTCCTCTGCAGCCAGCCGCTAGGTGCCGCTAGGTGCAACGGTCTTCAGTGGTGCAGTGCGGCATTTTATCAACAGATTCATACATACAATGACAGTTTGACACGCGATCTGCGATGGCGGAGGCAGGTGATAAACTGGTATAAGCAAGGGTAAAACGGCGATAAATGGAATTGAAACAATATTTCATAAAATCAGATGTTATCTATATAACCTTATAATCGATAGAGGTTTCCTTTATACAGGTAATTTCAATCAGTAGAACGATAAATAAATGTGTGGAGAATTTTAAGTTTAATGAAATAGAAATTCGATACATAAACCTTTTATTTTAACCCTTAGTCTGCAAAGCGCGACCGTGATAGAATTTGCAAACAGTTTGGGTCCAGATTAGACGTCAAGTAACCCGGCGCTTAATCCGGATCCAAGCTGTTCGGCCAAGTGTTTCTCAAAATATTAGGCGAATCCGATGGATTTTAAATCCAGGCAGACGACAATTTAAGCAGACGACAATTTTTTTCAGCAGACCAAGGGTTAAAGTAAAGCATATATAACCACGCAAACTTTAAAAGCAGTTTCTGTTTAGAATGGCAAACGTAAATATTTGCAATACAGCCGTACATCTGTCAGTGCATGCAATATACATCGAAAGATTATAAGAATCTACCATGAGTTATTATTATTATTATTATATACCACATTTCTTTAGCATTCTTTTCATAAATAATAAATGTTCAAGAGTGCTCTACATCGATATGATAAAACATAATCATATATATGACATAAGGTACAATACTAATTAAGTAAAAGTAAGTAAATGAGTTGCCATGTAGGATAGGAATATTCTACCCGAGGGTCAGAAATCTGCTGAGGGACGAGGTTGTGCCGAGTCCTACGGCCTCGTCCTTTCGTAGATTTCTGATCCCGAGGATGAGACATTCCTTTCCTACCTGAATACACGAATGGTGGATTATTTTTCTCCCACTAACAATAATATACTTATTCATAAAGTGGCAAATAACACTGGGTAGATGGGTGGGCAAAATACCACCTTCCATGGGCAGAATTGGAAGAAAAATGTGAACATTACGCCTGTACTGATAGCTGTCTGGTGATGGAATAAATCAGTTAAGGTTCGAGTCTCGCCAGGCCACGACCACATTGCGATAGCAGCACTCGCAAGATAGGTTGGCAGAGATGGATAAATGAATAGGTTTGGTCATTTGTTAGTGTTGTGTGAAGTCGAAAGTTTGTAACGTAACTTACCTGTGTTTATACCGTTTTACTGATAACTGACCTCGGTGATAGAAGTAAAATATTCTTTAATCCTTTCGCCGGCACCACAGGCGACTGGGTGATTTTTTTGTAAACTTTTTTGCAAACAGTTTAAATCCAGACAAAACCCTGAGTGACTCCCAGACAAAACCCCGAGTGACTCGGCGTCTCACCAGGATACAAACTGTTTGGCATCTGGATTCAGTTTTTAAACAGAAATTCAAGCAATGTCCACTTTGAACAATGAACCAGACGACAATATGCAGACGAAAATTATTTGGCGCCGAAATGGTTAAACACAGCGTAACGCATACACAACGAAAAAACATGGTTTAAACGCAAAATGATTATTTAAAATGAAAGGTAGAATGAAATATAAATTACTTTGTACTGGGGATAGCCAATGTCTTCGATCCATTGTACTAAGTCTTCATTGTCCAAATATATAGCCGTTGGCACTCCACAACTTTCATCAACAGCCATCACTCGCCTCACGGTCTTGTCCAGGGACATACTTAGCTGGAGACTGTGTGGTCCTTTCCTCTATCCGGAGAAAACAGCAGACCAAAAAAACACAGTTCTGTAAGCTCCAGCGACTAATGTTAATTTGATCAAGTGATGTTTTCGTATACGATTTGGGTTGATAAATAAGTGAGAAAATAATACAGACAGATGGCTTCTTTGAGTGATAACTGGTTGTTTGGAAACGCCGTTGATGACGTCGTTTGTCGAATAACGTCGTTTACGTGCGTATTACACCAATGACGTCACCGTGTAAGACACACCGTAAGGGAAGTAAAACATAACAGCAGCAACAGTAGCACTTAATAATCTATTGATTAAATATATGCAGGTGTCGATGTATTTCGATTAAAGACAAAGTCCCACTTTCAACTGCTTCTTTGAACCTATAAGTAGTAAATATGTCTTAAAGTAATGTATATCCTTATTGCACTTTTTATCAGGGTCGAGTAAGCTGTTACGTATTTTTTTTTTAGATTTCTGACACTTTCTGTGACACTTACGTTCGTAAATACTTACACACAGTGTTTCTGTACTTTTCATATACCTCACAATTATAGATAAAATTCTTGAGAACACAAGATTTGGATATTTATTTAAGAAATTAGTTTTGTATATCTGATTGTGCATGCTCTCTATAAGGATGTTCTACATCAAACAACCGTTGAGTTATTTCATCTTTGGCCTATATCTTTGTTTGTTAATTAGTCAATTCTAAATAATCTCACCGACACAATTCATGTCGTAAAGCGAGTTTTCGTGCTTTTCATCGTAGATGAAGACTCCAGATTCCATGTTCACAAAACTTTTCAAAATCAGTGGCGAGTGTCATATGATATCAGTCAAAGAGTTTCATAAATATGATATTGAATAACACTCATGTAAGATCCTCTAGTTATCATATTAATGTAAGCTTGTTTATTTAAAAGAGAACTTTTAAGATATTTACAGACAAATGCGCACTTAACATGTTTTATCAACCGGCTTCAAGTTATATTTATCTTATATTAACTAGTTACATATGATATTTGTGTCACTGCTTTATGTCACTCCAAGAAGCAGATTTATGTGATAAAGTCAGATAGAAATGATTGTTTATATTAAAATCAAGTTAAATACTTAAAAAAAGACATTAGAAGAGTTGTTTCTTATTTTGAAGCGATCCTAAACTTGATCCTGATTTCGTAAGAATAAATTAAGGAATTTACATTTTTTTCTCAGCAATAATTACTGAAGTTTTATGTGAAATTCAAATCTTATTCTTCTCAACAATCTAGATCAATTGTACCAATCACTTTAGTTTTAAAAAATCATCATTTAATGTATAATAGAACAAAAATTTATACTGATCCTGATCCTGATTTTTAAGAGATTTGTGAACACGGGGCCATGTGTTCCAGGGTAGAACAACCGACCTGACCTTCTTCATATGAAAGATTATATGACAAGAGCGGCGTGAACACGTTAGAGGACGACTGATCGGTGGATCGGGTTTACAATCCTAGACCTGCTGTTTCCAACCAACAGGGACCACGCCAGACAGACAGCTTATGTTATTGACCTAAACATTTCCGTTTCTATTCGTTACATAATTTCAAACATTAGATGCAGTATATCGTGTATAAAATATAAATAAAGATATCAAGTTTATTTCCATATAAATGTTCTGCAAATTAACGAACTCGCGTAAAAAATATCTTTAATATGTATGCTAATGTTTACGTTTAACTGAATATAGTTGCTGTTCAACAATTCTGTTCAATTTTATGGTATTAGTCGATAATGATGGAGGATGAACCAAACATTACAGTGTCTATACCACGGTGAAAAACAAAAATCAAAAACAACATATGACAAAAGTGCAAACATTAAGATTTCGGCAAAAGAATTTCTATAATTGAATGATTCAGCTATATAAATATAGATATTTACTCAGTTAAGTTACAGTAATTTTGTTACTACTTTACATCTATTGAATAAACTTGAAAAGCTAAAGTTACTGTCACAATATGCTTTGATAAGCATCTTCTGTATATGGTTAAATCAAGTCATACATCAAGTCATACAATTACAAAAGGACCGCCCGGTTAGCTCAAGTGGTAGAGCGTCCGCTTTCGGTGCGGGAGGCCGCGGGTTCAATCCCCGGCCGGGTCA
>JAULCC010394199.1:0-11407 GCA_032358795.1 Nuttallia obscurata | reverse complement strand
CCGTGTTTTCACTACGCTGCGTGTTTATTTTTAAACTAGAATTTATCAAAATTATTGAATTTGTTAGATAAAATGATAATATTTGTGACATCAGTACATAAAATTAATAATGTGTATCTTCGTGTCGCTTGCTACCGAAAAATGCGTTAGGTGACCGAAAAGTGGTTGTACGGGGATACGTTATTTTACCTGACGTTTTTTTATCAGAATTACTAAATCATGAACATAAGCTTTTTCTGATGTGAGTATTTGAATTTATAGACTAAACAAACTAACTTTTTATAATATAATAAAAACGGCTTTGCTAGGACATAAAAACTATTCACCTCTTAAAATTTGATCTCTTGGTGGATATGTTTACCATATTATGCAATATTTGAATTATACCGGTACCTTTTTTTTGATGATGGTGAAAAAATAAAAGAGCAATGCCCTTTAAACATGTAATTAAATAAGTACCGGGGTGGTTTATAATAGGAAAACAAGTAAGCCATCTTTTAAGTGTAAAGTTCATTTACATTAACGTCGTAACATTACCTACCATGAGCCTGGTTTTAAAAGATGTTTTCTACAACAAAGCCATATACTTATATAATTATATCATCAGACATAGTGGGAGAAGTCTGAGAGGTGCCATATATACAATTTCGATTTACAGAATGTATGTTCTAGAAATATGACGAGTGTAGCATGAAGTGGTGAGGAGGAGAACCTTGCTGGTTGAGTGGTTAATTGTTTTATTTGTTAACACTGTTCTTCGCAACTGTAGGTTTAAATCCCAGTTCGGTCTATACAACTTTTGATGTGAAAATGATATACAGCTAACTAGCTTTCAAAAGGTCAATGGTTCTACCCAGGGGTACTTAGGGATATTCCTCTGTTGCGAACTTCTGGAATTGTCACCAAATGACATAAACTGTCTTGGTGTGACCTAAAACAAGGCAAATGTAGAAGAACGAGAGCAGTCAGGATTTGTTTGGTTTATTATTTATGATGTATCATCAAGAATCAAAAAAGCGAACACATGTTAATTTTCATCTTAGACTATGTTATCGAAGATCTCAAAGCATTGGGATTCATAATCTACTTGAAAACAACATGTATCATGTCTAAAAGAATAAATGGAAAACATTTTTGTCACATAAAAATTCTTATTTACCAATTTATTTTAGGTAAAAAGATACTACGTCCCATCCATATGTGAATAATCACGAGATTACCTGCGGCCATGGAAAGTTTACAGGAAATCATTCTTTTCGATAACCATATTGGCTTGCCTTCTGCCTGTACTTTTGAAGTCACCATTTGATCACGTCTAGATCTCAACTAGTGACGCAAATCGGGGTATACATCCTTAATTATTCTATCAATGTACTATTTTATCTACATTTTACTTCATATTTGAGCGAAACTATTTGAATTTGTATTTTATCCATATGGTAACGCATTGAAAAGTTTTCGTCAATTTTCTTTTTTATGCTTCTTGCACATCTGGCGATATTGACTGAATGTGGTCACTCAAGTGCCAATATTTTGTTGACAGTTTACCAAAAACGCCGATACTGGTATGGGACTTATACCTAAGCATTACGTTTAGCTACCATTTGTTAGTTTGCATATACCAAATGGAGAAAATGAAAATTAAATGAACAATATATAATCTCATAAAACTTATTGAATGATTACAACACCAAGAAAGTTCTGGCGAATAATTAATTACATAGCTCATTTTTGTTTAGAAGCGTACAGAATATGAATTTAACCAGTATTGAATATACACGTTGACAAATGTCACAGGAATCGAATTTAAATTATACTTATCTGTATCTGTATCTGGCTTATCTGTATTTTCCCGAAATCCTCTGAGGATTCACATACCAATACGTGTCATAGAGACATCAAAGGTGTCGAACGCATGTGCAATTTGGCGACAAGAATTATCGTGACTGAATTTTCCGATAATTCTTTGTAAGTTTTAACAAAATATTTAGGTCGAAGTCAATTAAATGAGAATGTATATCACAAAACCAGCACTGTCGACCAATCGGTAGCACGTAGGTACGGTAATCAAGGTCACTGGTGCGAGCCTAGGTGGTCATAATGTATTTCCTACCCTGTAGTAGTTTTCGTCCAACGGGGGAATGAGACTAAACACACTCAAAGAGTGTCAGGATTAAGTCAGAAAGAATGTGAAAGGGTTCTGATACCCATATGGTTGAAATGTTTTGCACGGGTTGGCGGAAAGGTTCAGCCTGCAGAGTGTCAGAACTCTAAAGACCCTTAGTTCGAGCCTCTGTGTCGAATTGCACAGAAATGCCCTTCAAGAGGCGTCAATGTCTTTTTAAGTTATCCATTAAGCCATTTAAATTCTTACGCATGAACTAGAAACTCCAAAGATGAAACATTGCTTTAGAAAATACAAATATTTTGTCCAGCTACCAGAATGATTTAAAGTGAAGTTTCCGTTTAGCATTACATCTAGAGACGTAAATGGAGACATGGGATGGAAACCACCAAAAGTGAGACAATGGAAGACAGTCATGGGACACTGGTTTCGCTTGCACAACATGGAAGATGTCAGAATAAACAAATATATATTTATCTTGTCACACAGACTAAGAACATCAACAAAAAACTGGAGCAATAACATAGTGCAATTAAGGACACTACTAACTATAAACTTATATTGGGGAAGCAGTGCAGTAAATTTGAATGTCGTCTGTTCAACGAAAACTTTCAAGAGCAGTTATTTGACAAACAAAAAAATATAGTTAGATTGTGTTAACGCTTATCATGGGATTAGGAATTAATCCCGTGGCTATTATGTACATTATCTGTTGAGGCCCTATCCGAGGCATTATCAGGAACCTACTCTGAATCGTCATACACAGTACTGATATTATCGTGAACAATAAAATCACTCTTTTTGCCGACTCTACTATTTGATCTCCTGAAATAAATATCCCACCAAATTCAGAAAAATATGTTATGCCATTTCTGATATTTCAGATAGATCTACATTTAATGTATTATAGACAGGAGAGCCATCTCCCCATATATAAGACACTTATAAAAAATTATATATATATCCTCATTAATATTGAAAATCTCATGGTCTAGTTTTAACCAAATAAGATTATCATAATGATTTTTAACAATTTGAATACCGTTTTCTAAGTGATCTTTAAAATAGATAGCAATTCCACCGCGGTTTCTACAGGCATTCTTGTTTTTAAATTTTCTGTAGAAATTGTAAGAAATATAATTATTCAAATTGATATCACTAGAATAACTGGACCAAGTTTCATACAAAAGGCAAATATAATGGGAAGTAATCAGAATGATAAAGTCGGAATCGCTTTTTTTAGAGTCAGAAAGTCAATTTATCTTCCATAACAGGATTGATACCTCACCACTTTCGTGTCCCTTTGCTCGCACCGCGGTCCCGTCAATGTAGCTATAACATATATAATTTTATCACATGACGTTGGTTAATTCCGGTGTAATATAATCATCACGTATTTTCTGATACAAACAACACGTTACATATAAAAACCGATGTATCAGAACAGAACAGAACATAGTTTATTAATAACTTATACATAGTACATCGTCATATACACAAACATATACAAAAAACGTTAAACTATCACATGTCGAGGATGGTACATTATGTTATTACAAAGATCACAGTAAGTGTAACAACTAGCTCATGATATCGACTATGTTTAAAGTGTCGGTGCGTAAAGCTATTGCTTCTTTCAATAGGTATTCGACCTATATTTTCATCCACATATTTACAAACATGGCGGCGAACTTGTTTCCGGTAAAATTATAATCTTTTTTTTTGTTTTTAGCCCGAATTCTAGACAGAGGTTTGATAGACGTTTTCCACTAAAATGTGGATCTACTTTTTTGCGTATGATAATGAATATATTTACCATAGCGTCGTTATTTGGTCAATGTCATACATTAAAAATAGCTAAATGTAATTTCCAGCTTTCATCTTCCTAATTGGTGTGTCATGTAATAAAAATGTGTCAGATTCGTTTGCACCTTATATAAAATTTTATTAGACTCGTCCTGGAACCTTTATTTAGCTCGCCAGAATCTCGCTTAATACAGATTCCTGGACTCGTCTAATAAAATTTTATATACAGTGAAAACTCATCAGATATCCTCTATATACTGTATGCATTTATATGATGAAAAACAACATAGTTTAAATCAATAAAACTTAAATCTTTAATCTTAAGTCGACATATTTTATTGCAATTAGAAAACGGTATTTTTCTATCTGTTATTTGAAGAGAAACTTTTGAACGTAGTAAAATAGAGATAAAATGTCATAAATGAGAGTATTATTCGAAGATGACTATTTATGTACGCAGGCTATAACTAATTTAACCTGAACCAGATTGGTTTGAAACACTTAACAGAAAGAACTGTTAGTCGCATCCAACTAAACTAATTAATACGTTTCTGACATTTGACATTTACTTTAGTCAACAAAAGGCCAGGCTCTAAAAAATGGCTGCCTCGAATATGTTCCATTCATTTTACAATACAAGTTATTCTGAAATTTTCGTTACACCGAACAATAACCATTCATGCACGTATCACTGAAAGATTTATATAGGAAATGCCCAAGAGACAACATATTTATCACACGTATAATCAATTATAATTAATAACAGTTCTGAAAAGATTTCTCAAGAACAGTGTGAGGAAAGTGGTTCAAATATAAAAAAACTCAAACATTTTTTGTGAATTGAATTTTAGGACAAAAATTTTGATAGTTTTGATGACATAGCAGGTCAAACAACTATTGAAATGTATACTCTTAGGGAAGAGTGCATTACACAATCTAGACGCAACACTGGTCCATGCATTGTTAAGACATGACTATGAAATTACTACCATAAAGCATCCAGTGTTAGTACAGGAAATAACTTAAACACTTTTTTGCTTTGCTAAAATGAAATGTTTCTTCAATATCCACATTCTTGCCTTCCCATTGCAATACGGATTAAATCAATGATGAGTTATTATGACATGCATGTTTTCAAACATGAATTGATCAATTAGATTCATAAACGATTTCGGACCTTGGACGGGTAAACTGAAACCTCTTCTATTTGTTTTATTTGGTGTTAGTTTGGTTTTGCAGTATATCTGTTTCTTATAATTTCTTCAATTAAGCATACAATTAATTAGATCAATTTATTCCAAAACGTGTTTGTGGTAAAGGAATGTTAAATACGGTTGATCGGAAAACTGCACGGGGACATGAAATCTTTAGTAATTAGGTCTTAGCCATAAGAGACCTATGTAAGATAAGTTTCAAATACATTTTCAATAATAAGTAGAATATTTTTGAATAAATCTAGACGCCAAAACCACCTAAATTGTAGGACTTGTTTATCGCTTACGCTTTAGAGAGATTAGCTTTTAACTGATTAAAACATGCTCAAATTAAGTGCTTTATGTGAATTGTGTTATACATTTTCTTTAACAAACGTTAGTGTTGCGTCTTGAATTGTGACAGACTACATTTCCTGGAAAATAATTTGCACTTTAATGTTTAAAACAGTGTGGGAAAGTGAAATTTACGGTCGGTTAAGGATTTCTAGCGACTGGAAATTCAATATATGGCACTCTATTTATCAACGTCTTCCTCTGTGGACCTCAACGTCGGTTATGAGGAGGAGTGTTTAAGTAGTAAAGTTTCCTGTGGATATATATATTAAGGATAGTGAGACATATATAATTGACTTTGCAATACGAATGAATAGGTTTTGTGTGCTTTCCGTGTTTCAGGACGATTTTTTACATAGTTTAAAACTACTAGAAATTTCATAGATTTACAAAACGACACATATAAATGATGAAGTTTTGAAGTATGGAAAGCCTTTGTTGTTATTCACAGTTTTCTTTGTAAAGCACGTCAAATTTAAGCTATATCTACTTCAATGAAGGCCGGCCAAAAATTAAGATTAGCCCCGTCCAGGTCGACCAATATCAGCATATTCTGATAGACATTGTCCTACTGATCGTAGAAGTAATGTTATTACCTTTCGTCCGTTGTGCCTCCAAGGAGGTAGTAGTCTTTTAAAAGCAGTAAGTGCCGTTAAAATTCACAGCTGGAAATTTAAAAAACGATTACAGTAAAACGCATATAAATGATGCTAAGTGAATTTCACTAAGGTGAAGTTGAACTTGTTATTCAAGAAGTACCCGCAAAATATAAAATTATAATATTTTATTTATGAATCAAATCAATAGATTTAGTAGTTTGAGTAATATCTCTTCATTCGGATACCCTTTGTCTTGAAATACGTCAGTCGGAAGTGGGATTGAAAAGCGTAGTGAACCATAACAACAATTAATGGCCGCCACTATGATTTGAAGATATTGGCTGTATTGGTGGCTGAAATATATGGTCATATAAGCCATATTTTGAAAACAGTTGTCTCGCGAGAATCTTTTCAACCAATCAGCTTCTGTAGTAATACGTGTGGGCGTTATTGTTAACATGATTCAAAACATTTCAAGAAAAAGATTACAAGTCATCTTTCTATGGGGAGCTGGTTGTTAAAATCGGTCCCATTTCTAATCTTAATCAATATTTAGTCATAACTTAAAATACTGCATGTACTCGTTAGTTTATGTGGATCAGAATTTGAACGAAATTTTCAAGAAGATGGATTTAGAACGTCGCTGGTTATTATCTATGTCGCCAGACGTAATATTTTGTAACTTCTGATCCCTAATGCTATATTTACATTATGCTACCGGCGGCCACGGTAGCCATGTGTGCCAGAAACGTAGTGATTAGTGGCAATTGTTTTGGACGGGCTTTCACACCATTCACGGCCTGTCACTTATGCCCATACCATCTACCATGTTGTCTCACGTTCATCCCTTTTTGTCCATGGTGGTCTGAAACGGGAACATAATGTATACCTAGCAAAGCAGACGAAGAAACATTTCATACAATTGTAGGCATTATTATTTTACCTCAAACCTAGTGGGACTAGGCATCTGAAAGAACATTTCTGTTGGACGAACAAATTTCAATACCACCTTAATTTTGCAACAAAATATTAAACAATTATCTGCTCTAACTATTCTCCTTCAAGACTATATACCACGAACATATTTATTGTTGTAAAAATCGATGTCTTATCCCTAAAGCCATATTTAATATGATTCGTAATTTCAATTTACAAAATTTCTTAAAAAATCTTGTTATATGATTTTCATTTTTTATGTAGTTACTACTTTTAAATATCATTTAATCAAAGTGAAGATAATCAGTTAATAGACTGACACATAAACAACGAAGTCTATTTTTATTTTCAAAAAGAATATGTGAGAGATATTGACTATGCCATAGACACACTTTTAATTTGAGAAAAATGAAATAAAATTAAAACGAAATATCTTCATAAAAGCTAAGCGGCGGATTTTACAGGGAGAAAATTGAATTAAATAAGATATTTTACAAATAGGGAGAACATTATGTTTTATTTCAAGCAACCGAAAGAAAAACTAGAAAGCTGTTTTTGAACCAAGAGCGTGTCACCCAATAATCTACATTGTTTTTGTCAGACAAGGCAGAATTATAGTTCTTTGACATCATAATTCTCCTGCATGTCCTTTATTTACATGATTGTATATACTCGTATATGGTCTAAATAAAATCCTTTCAGCAAATTGAAAGTTGTAATGTTTGTCAATCATTCATTGCTGCGTATTTCATTGCATTATCACTTTATGTATGAGTCTGCATCGATAATTTCACATGAAACTTCTTAAAAATATGATTACTAGCGAAAGCAATTACCAATCTACTACTAGATTTGAACAACAAGCTAATGGCATTGACCTACTCTAGTCAAGACCTAGCAACACCATAATAAAAACAACATGGTTTTCAAAATACTCCATTTTTTGCGATGAAAATACCCTCTAGGTTTTTTATTAAAGCGCATAATGATAACCAATGAAGCATAATTGTTTCATTTTTGTTTGAGTCTTAAGGCCTGCGTACATCATAGCAGCCCTTATGATGGATGTAATTACAGGCCGAGAAAATGTTATTTTTCTTTTTTCATTTGTCATTTAAATTATTTCTTAACAGTTCTCAAGTAACACTATGGGACTATTACTACCGCGAAAAATGAAGTCTTGTTATGAATTGTTTTATAATAATGACTATGCTTTTTAGGTAATAAATAGTGCACTTGAGTATCGTTTATCCGAATGTTCATACCCGCAGTTATAGGTTGTAGTTTCCATATTCATAACGTTTTAATTGATACTGGCATAAAACAAACCACCGATGGTAATAAAATAAGATTTAAACGGCAGAAAAAATAGAGTTTCGGATACTTTAATTAGACACACTGCTGTTTTAAAATAATAGGGGACATGTATTGATCTCGTTTGATTTCAGTTGACACAGTTTTATTTGTTATTACATGTATATCAAATCGATTTCTGTGGATATGTCTTAGAAACATTTATATTTAAAACGTATTGTTCAAGAATGTCTTCAATACGAAAACAAACCACTCTATGTTTTTTTTTACGCAGTTGATCATTGAACCTAGCAGATTAACTGGTGCTGTTTAATGGAATCATTTGATTAACGTTCTTTCAATAAGTCGATTGAACGGTGTTTATTTGGCTTGCTTTGGTAACATTTATGTTATACAATTTTTCTAGAATACAATTGCAAAGATGAAAAAATACACAATCTACTATCAGTTTAATTGACTCTCACATTTCTAAATGCTTCATTATCTAAGAACTTTGTATCTGCATATTCTGCTTATTGATTTATTACATGACATCAATTCTGAAGAGGTTTAAAATCAATGGGTCATGGCTGTTTCTAAATTTAGATTCTTTAGACGCTTCGAAGAAGAAAATGTGTCAGAAACACAAAAACCTTAATGAACCACTCACCTTTTTGATCTGAACTATCTTTAGGTTTAGATCGTGATATTGCTTTTCTCTAAAGACCCGGTCTCATCCTCAGAAAGTGAAAGTTCAATTATAGCAGACATTCACAGGAGATAAGATCTGATACAATTTGAGACGTAATATTAACACTGGCGTATACCAACTGACCATGTTGCAATCACGTTACTTTAATTTTGACGTAAACGCTTTCTCTGATACAATTATAATTTAGTGTACAACATTGAAAATAAGGATGAAACTTACACGTGTATCTGAAAAAGTGAGCTGATGTACCCCTACTCGAAATTATGTAGACTTGCCTGAAATAATAATGTAATGCAAAGACGTTATTATAACTTCCTTCTAGACAAGTAATGCTCATTATAGAACATTATCTATGGCATATAAAGATAAGTTCTTATGTCTCTCTATATATCTTTATTATTTTGCTTTCCTAAATGAACATATAAACTATAGCGTTGGTACTTTATTTTCATAATTTATCTTTTACGTATCTACTTTAACCATAACTTATTGAGAATATCCTTATCGGTAAACAAAATGCAATAAAGCATACATGTAACATATTGAAAGCAAAGAAGACTTTATTTGTATCGAAAAGCTTGAAATAATGTATTAGTCTCAGCACTTCGTTTCACTTCGATATGTATATCATACTAAAATATCCATTTGAATGTATATACATCATCTCTAAAACTGTATCCGTAATTCCGTATCGAAAGTTAAAATGACATTTCAATCATTAACTTTAATTTTGCGGACACATGAGTCTTTTTATTTAAGTGTTTCTGTACTTGAGACATTACTATTCATGTTATTCATATACCAAACCAACAGTAAGCAAATATTTTCAACTAGATTGGTAAGGTGTACACACATCAAGGACAACATGCAAGGACAACATACATTTTTCATTTTACATGTGAGCTATAGTTGAATATTGACCAAACTATAATGTTCCAATTAGTAAGTTGTATGTAGTTTATCATTGTGTATTTCATTACATTGACTACTGTCGTTTTCATCAAATATTAAGTTCTCAAATAAGAACTTTTATATATAATCTCAATGGCTTTCAGTTGGACGTTTTCGTTATTATGCAGTCTGTCTGCAGACAATAAACCACAGTTATTTAGTGATTTACATAACGTGTATTAAACAAAACCGATGAAAATAAACATTATGGTGTCTGGAAATAGTTACCAGTCGACTCGGTGCATGTAAATTAATTATATCAGAATATCAGATTATTGGATGAAAGCTTTCAAACCATTCATAGTCGCATATATTTTTCAAGACATTACGTGAGATTAGTATAAAACATTTCCATGAATGAGGACAACATGTTCGTCTACACTGTAGAAATATCAAAATGCACTTTCAGAAAGAAGACATTCGCTTTTTTCAATCAAAGGTTTTAGGTTACTGATTGTATGCGTGCATTTGGTTCCACATAAAGTCGAATAATATACTATTCAAATTTATCCACATTTCTTTAACTGGATTTTGTATTGACTGTTTTTTTCTATATATGCATGGACATGTTTAACTTGCAGATGAAATTTGTTGCATTCAGTTTATTTTCCATTTTGTTTTGTACGTATATTTATGTTTTCCTATCATCGCGTTATGATCACATCACACCGGTCTCCAAAGAACTGTATATGGTACCAGTAACTCCAAGAATGAAATTCAGCGTATATACATTTTAATAAACAAATATACACAAAAGACACGTGACATCATTGGTTGACAAAAATATGCGAAAAGGATTCGGAATAAAAAAACTCTGCTGGCTTATTTGAATATATATCCTTGGACTTTAAGATTCAAGTGCACACATACAAAGCATTACATGATCTAAGATATGATCATGTATTCACGTCCATAATCATTGTATCGGGTATCCCCCTATTGCAACAGCGTTTAGTTATATCTTTTAGTTAGATACATGTGAGGTTCCACCTCTTTTAAATGTGCTGCTTGTGAACTTTTAGCTACAGGCAAATTATTAGCGCTCTTGGTCTCTCGGTCATCCGTTTTCAAGTAGTATAGACATATTTTGTTTGGTGCGGGGGCATGTCGTTAGACTTTGTGGTTGAGACGTTGAGATTAGGAGAGAGAAAGGGAGAGCATTTGACGTATACGGTTCGTTTAAAGCTCTCAATTATCAACAAAGCTTTATATATATCGGCTTCACCAGAATATATGGGGCTCGTATTGTTTTTTATATTTTGATAATTCTGTCGCTTCTTCTAAATTAACTCTGATGTATATATGTGTTGAATCACTAGGTGTTAGTTTTGGTTTATATAATTCCCTATAAATGCCTTCGTTATCAGATTGTTAAAGTGGGTGTGTTATGTACAATTTTTAATACAATAGTTACCGAAGAAGTAATGCGATGTCTGCT
>JAULCC010394198.1:0-19228 GCA_032358795.1 Nuttallia obscurata | reverse complement strand
ATATCACTGAGGACTTATTATTTTTGTTAACGAGGGTCTAATGAAACAACAATAAATACGTAAGTAGAAAGCATGTGGCGACAGCTTTTGAATATATTAACTCCTTCACTGCCTAACCCCGAGTTTTATGTCATTTGCAAACAGCTTGAATCCGGATGAGACGCCGAGTAACTCGGCTCGACTTCTCATCCGGATTCAAGCTGTTTGACACTCAGCCAGTTGTTTTGCCAAAAATGTAGGGAATTTGTGAAGTTGAAGAAAAGGACAGACGAAATATTGCGCATGCGCGGTATTGCTTCCGGCGGCAAAGGGGTTAAATAAATAAATAAGTCAAGCATGCGAAATGCATTTTACAATTTAGATTGTTTGAATGACAATACATAGCCAGGATAAAGAAAAAAATATTTTAAATTATCTTTAATGCCCTTAATTAAACCCTGCTCAACGTGGTTCGCTTCTCCGTCATTTTACTCCTGTGTGATAAGGGGCTTCAACTCGTTCGTCTAAATTTTACGTTGCTTTCAACTGGGCTCTGACCGATTGAGTAGCTTTAATTAATAGTATTGGTATTACGAACTGAAGCTAGATACAACCGAGCTTCTAGCTCGGAATATAAAACGACAGTATTGTGGCTGAATTTTAGCTCCTTCATTCCCAGTGATTCCCAAGTAAACAGTTCTATATATTTGATATATATATACAATTTGACCTATATTTGAGTTAAAGGGATATTCTACCCATGGAACTCACATGAGAAACTGTCGTTGCTAACAACATACGTAAATGCTTACAACATAAAACTTAAAAAGTGAATAACTGAAACAAAACATATCTAAGTTACATTTAGTGATATAATACACTCTCGCATGTGTAATAATACAAATATTATTTATGTGACCGACTAGCACTGTAAAACGCGACTGATGAAACAGATGTAGGAATAAGTTACCTTTAGTGATATAATACACTCTCGCATGTGTAATAATATAAGTATTATACATGTGACCGGCGTGCACTGTAAAACCCTATTGATCACACAGATGTGGATTTGAGCACTCTTGAATAAAAAGCGCACGTGTTTCATTGCCTCCTGCAAACACATATTAGAACATAAGTGGGCAAAGCGTTGAACGGAAGTGCATTATGTCAAAGCTTTGTTCACAAATCCATACAGTCAATAGTTTAGCATGTTCATTCATACTTACATTCTAGCCAAGGCCGTATGTTTGACGCGAACATTTATTGCGATATATTTGTACAATAAATTAATCGTAAAGACCTCATCCCAAGGTCCAGTTCGTTTATCAACTGTGTGTCATCTGTAGGCTGTACACGTTTTATTAGAGCATTTTATTTCGTCAATGAGTAAATCGCTATTAGAGAGTGGGTTTGCAGTGCATACAGAATAATGTTGGCTTGAAATAAAATTCATCAAGTGTTAGTAATTAAATCTTCAACGATATTAGTAATAGGAGGGACTCACGGACGGCAATCGAATAATTATAAATTCAACTAAGTTTAATCTTATGCAAGTGACAACCGCTGGAGTTTAATTTTCAATAGAACTAGGTCTGCAATATAAGTCTAGTTTGAAGTTTGATTGCAAAACACACTCAGAAAAAATAAAACTTATTTATACCGCTCGCAGTAAAGCTGTACCCCTATGGTGCTTATAGCTTTCTATTATATCATTTTATATCACATATTAATTTAAAACAGGAAACTGCAAAATCATCGACGTTTTGGAAAAACAAAAAAACCTTCAACACTGACAACCACGCAAAAACTAGTGAAATTATCAGCGACAGAAAAGTTTTCAAAGCGCTTAACCGATTGGCACGTGCCTATAATACTGCTATACATGTCTCCTGCCTACCTGTCACTGACACAACCAAATTCTATGCATATTTATGAGGTAGGGTAGAAAACCTTAACTCTAATGACATCTGTAATGTAAAAATCAAGTACTTTTCAACCATGTTGATTTAATTTTGCGGTTTTGTCACACGGTAAAGAAAAATGGAGGACGCCATTTTGAAAGGTAAACCAAACTTAAGATATTTACCACAATATCATTGACTAGATAAGCGAAAAGGTTCTCCTGTGCCACCAATGAAATGTTTGATTGAACATTCATGGTTACGAGATTTTTCTGGCTAAGTAACCCACGGTATACAAAATGGAATATGACAGTGGTGTATTGGGTATATGGCGATGTGGTTAAATCCTTTCAGCGCCAAATTATGTTCGTCTGCATGTATGAGACGCCTTATGAGACGGCGATATACTCAACGTTTCATATAGATGCAAACTCTTTTCAAAAATATCACCGAATCGCCTTTAGTGGCGAAAGGGTTAGAACTACATACTTTAATTAAGCTGATGACCAATTACAAATGTAGCATTTAGTAATGTCTATTATTTTCCGGACTACACGACAAGTAACGGTTTCTATAGTTGCAGTTGACGTATCAGAAATCGTTAGTATCTGAAAGCTATTTAACCTTTAGCCTGCTGAAAAAATGTCGTGTTTCAACTGTCTTCTGCATATATTTCAAACTTCATCAGAATCGCCCTATATGTGAAGAACCAATTGGCCGAGTGTCAAACAACTTGGATGCGGATCAGACGCCGAGTCACTTGGCGTCTAATATAGATCCCAGCTGTTTGCAAATTCTATCACGGGCGCCCTTAGCAGTCTAAAGGTTAAACATCTGCAGAAGAACTCTGCTCTTTATTTGGGATATTTTTTCTTTAATATCTCGGCATTGGTCTGACATTTATTGCCTTTGCGATTCCCTCAAATCTTCATACTTGTTAGACTTACAGCTCTGTTTCCCACAAGAATCGTTTTCCTGTAATTATTTATATAAATGTTAAATACAATTCGTCTACTGTGAAACATTTTCAATACCACTGACGCACGACTCTTGTTCAATATTTTATCTTCATGTTCATTTGTTTTAAAGGTTGTTTTAACGAATGTAGTGACGATGTCGTAACACCTATATTTGCAAGCAACATTGTTTCTTTCACGTTTAAATAAATCGACGTGACAATTTAGCAAGTCATACACTTTGATGACGAAAAGATAGAATGCAGATCAAAAGTTGTAATTGCTTCCTACGACTCGTTCGTGTAAAATGCAGCGAGTCGTCATTATGCATATTTTCAATAAAATAGTCCTTACTCAGCGATAATTCGAAAAACCGCAGTAACCAAAGATCTAGCATGTATTTTTTATCTGTCCATGCAAATTCCCCTTTTGATAGATATGCCTATATTAACAGGGTGGAGGATCACGTGATACATGATCAATATGACGGCGAACCGAATCAAACATGCGTACATTTGGTATTTTTACACAGTTTCTTTTTTAACAATAAACGTTTTCGTAAACATTTTACCGCAACGAATGTAGCACTGTTAGTTCTTTTCAGCCATAATATGTTACTTTACTTGAAACTGCTGTGGTTAATCAGGAGAATCTCGCCCCGTTTTTCGAGTCGAAGCGAAACTTCCGTTTGCTCTGGTAGGGTACACACCAAAGTAGATGTTAAATCTAATGGGCTGAAAAATATTGTTTTAAGCGACAGTAATGTGAGGCAATGAAATACGAAGCAAACGGTACGGTTTCGATTCGAAATCGGGGCGCGATTCTCCTGAATAACAACGCAGATTTGAAAGTAAAGCGATATATGGCTGAAAAAGCGCTAACAGTGCCACATTCTACGCACTACACTGTTTACGAAAACGTTCATTACTGAAATAGAAATTAAGTAAAACTTACATAGGTTACGCAGTTTTGAATCGGTTCGCCGCCATATTGGTGTCACGTGATCATCCTTCCTGATTAACACGCTTAATAGATGTAACCAATTTGACAAACAGTCCGATGACCAACCTTTAAACGCAAAACTATGTAGTGCAGAGTAGTACAACATGTATTAAGATTTGTACTGTAAATAAATTATGACTGTCTATGCAATATTTACAGTTATCCTAATCAAGTTCATTTCGTTATTTGTTCTTCGTCTATTTCGCCTGTACAGTTAATTGTAACTATGCAATATCACGCACCTACTTTATTCCGCGTACGTGATTTCAAATACCTATGCAATAAATCCAGGTTTTAAATCACCTATCAATTTAATTAAGCTGCACTCGTTAAATTTCTTTTTACGCTAAATTGGAAAATAAACGGAATACCTTACACACGAATTTTGCGGTTATTTTACTCACGAAATTGGCGGTTGCTTAAATCATTTCTGTTTTCATATCGGCTGTCGGTTGTTTCTCTAGTAAATAGGTCATTTATTTTATTCGTGAAATTGCACCAAGTCTACTAATTGATTAGTAAAAGCGGTTATATAATGGTTGCACGAGATGTTTCATGAATTTTCCTACAAGAAATACGACTTTATGAAGTCCTGGTATTGCTCCATATTAGAGATGCGTGTTTAGAACGATTGATATATGTGATTGAATTACAAGACACCTAGTATGCCATAACACCTTCAGTGCCTGTAGAGGGGATCATTACTTTGCAATGGTTGACACTATCCTTTGTGTTCACAGGGATGTGTTTGTTATTACAAAACCAATGATTAGCCATTTTTCAACTAAATCTAACACATTTTCGCCCCGTGTTCAATCTCTATCTATTGGGACTGATTTTTTCCAATTTTGTTTTTTTTTCTCCTGAAAAATCCAAAGCTTCAAGCATATATAAAGCGTCTGTCATAAAGATATTGCCAGGTTAACTTATAACGTTTGATACTCGCGACAAACACTTAAATCCAGCAACCTTATGTGTAGGACATTTGTATGAGGTGTTCACCAGGGGTATATGATACGAAATATTTTCGTTCCGCTTTTGACATTGGTATTTAAATAAGTTAAATAGTAATACATCCGATATGTGCTCAACTAATCGGTTTAGCTAAAGCCGTTGCTGAATTTAATACATAACAGATGATTTTTATTTAACGCATATGCATAAAGTGTAGAATATGAAATGTGAACATCGTTGTGCAATCTGTTTTTGTTTTTCCAATCAAAATTGAAGCAAGAATCAAGATAAATGTATATGAGAAGCTTTCTCTTTTTGGGCTCCATTTTGGAAAAAAATATTTATCAAAGCTTCTGTAACCAAAGTAGAACACAGACAAACGGCAGCATTGTCACATGAGCATCATTTTTAAAACCGTTGAAACCTATAAAACATTGACAATGCAATAGCTACCGAATATACGTTTCACACAGACACTGTTTTAATATCAGAATAATGCACTTGTAAAATAACATAATTAATGGAATCGCACATTTCAAACTTAGTTCCAAATCATTGAAGTCGATAAACGATCGATTAACAAGGACATTGCAACACATACACCTACTGCAATATCATTGCAACACATAAACTAACAACAGCAAAGTCATTCTAATACATAAACCAACTACAAAATTACGTTACCATAAATACCAATTGCAAAATTATTGCAACACATGAACTAACTGCAAAATCACGTTAACAAATAAATCAACAGCGTATCGTTGCAACACATAAACTTACAGCAAAATCATTGCACCACATAAAACAACAACTGCAAAATCATAGCAAAACATACACTAATTGAAAAATCACGTTAGCACATAAACCACCTGAAAAATCATTTGCAACACATAAACTAACTAAGAAATCATATACGCAGATAAATCACCTGCAAAATCATTGCCACTCATGAACGAAATGATAAATCACGTACATGTAAGCACATAAACCACCTTTTAAATCATTGCAACACATAAAATAACTGTTTGCACATGAACCACCTGCAAAATCATTACAACACATAAACCAGCTGCTAAATCATTGCACCACATTAAATATAACAACTGAAAAATCATTGCAACTCTTAAACCGACTGCAAAATCACGATAGTACCGAAACCAACTTCATAATAATTGCAAAATATAAATCCACTGTAAAATTTTGTAACACATAAACCAACTGCAAAAGCATTGCAACACATTAACCAACTGCAAAATCATTGCACCACATTGACCATCTGCAAGATGATCGCAACACATAAATCAACAACTGCAAAAGCATGCAACACTTAAAACAACTGAAAGAAATGCAAAACACACACCAGCGTTGCCAATTCCAGCCGTCGTTACACCACGTAGTCCTGTTTGGGATCGAACTGATTACCCTTCCATTACATGTTTGACGTTGTGACCATAAAACTATGTCACTCAACCTTGAAAACATCAATTAGTAGACAGTAGAAAAGGTTGTTGATGCTCAATTATAATTGATATGACTTCGTTCTGCGTTGATTTGTTCTGGTTTACTGTTTCTTGTACATATGAAGTCAAATGAAATATTGAAGTGTTTTTCTATCTAGGAAACAGCACATATAACTTAAGTTTTGTTACATACAATCAATGCGATCTATGTTTCTTCCTTTGTCAACTCCCCTTTTCAGCAACTGAAATGCTCAATCACTGAAATACTTTTTTTAGCGCAGGTATTTTTTTTTATTTTCTCTCGGTCGATCATTGTATAAATGCCTGAATTTTTGTCGAAGTAGGTTTTTTGGGACATGGTGGATGACCAAGAACAGACGTGCAATACACACGCAATGTATGGTTAAGGTCAGCCTGTCTACCAGTATGGAAAATCATCGTAGACAAAATTACAGTTTAATAGGTAAACATTCAGCATTCAGATGGTTAATTATCAGTCTGTGTTAAACATTACACCTACCTTTTTGACAATTATATTTGAATAGCAGTAACATCGCTTTGCACCTATGTGCTAATTGATAATTGATAGATGTTGACTACTTGGATATTTGCAATGTTTGTTTACGTACACAGAGTAACAGACTAATAGAATATTTGGGTATTTGAATTCAAGGAATTTGATTACATTCTACTGGTATGGCACAAAAGTAAAAAGATATGTACAAACGGTAAATAATATCTTGAATGGTTAATTTGCACTTCCGTCAGAATAACAGCATATTTCAAATAAAGAAATGTTTGAAGGTATTGAATTCTTAAAACGCAATTGAATTGTTAGTTGAACTATTTTTGTCGTTTTTTATGATTGAACATATTTGTACGAGTGTTGATCACATTTTACTCTCAGAAATATTGACCTGCTAACATTTAATGCTAGAACAAGACATAAAATTCCTGCGTCTAAACAAAGAACTCTCGAATTGTATGATTGTATTCTGTTGTGTGTTAGAGAAAATGTATTGTTTGATTATGTGAATGTGTTTATATATAGCTTATTATATGTCGACTTTTAAAGTGAAAATCGCGACAGTCTATGTTTTTATATACTATCTTCTCATTAATGCATCGCGCTACGTATTGTTGTGTATTTCATTGTCATTCTCCGTTTAACCCTCTTTGGCGCCATTTTGCCGAATGTCGCCTGCTAAACTGCAGAATGTCCCTCTTCCCTTCAAAGTATAAAATGCTGAACACAGTATTAAGTACAAAGTATAAAGTTCTGCAAAAAGTATGAAGTGTTGAAACTTTATTTGTGCAATGATGCTTTTTCATGCTCAAATTTTTCATGGCGTGGCAATTAGGACAAACACTCATCAAAACAACAACCATGTACTAATGAATTGGCCGTGTCAAATTATCATAGTAATATGATAAGGATAAAACATAATAAGAGTAACATATAACTATTTTTTCCATTGTGGTCCTTATCGTGTTCTAAATTTCAGATACTCATTGTCATGGAAGTCTAAGTATAGGAAGGAATCATTATAATGCCAAATGAAGTCTGTTCATGTCGGAAGTGTTAAAGCTGTTGCACAATTGAACTGACTGCAGAAGCTTTTATGCAGGATGGGTGCTGTATTGCGGGATTGAATTGCTTTTCACTGTGCACTGATACATATATGGGTTCTGTGACAGGTGAACCCTTTCTAGGTCTAACATCTTTGTATTTGATTTCTGATCAGAAACACGATAAGTGCTTGACAACTGACATTCTATAAACTTCACCCCTTTACTTCACTATCTTATTTCGATCACATAAAAGGTAGCTGAGGTACCTAACAAGTCGCAGGAGGAGTGATTAAACAAATCAAGTTAATTATGTATTGTTGTTTTAAATACTTTCTACTATAATCATTTAGCTGATGTTCTGTGTGTTTTGTGGTCTTACTGAGGGGAAAAAATAAATATCGAAACGACACAAAGTACAAACTTGTTCGCATTTCATCGCTAATGTAATAGTCATTTGACAGGTGTTATGTCTTTGTTTCGTAACTCCTTTTTCCGTATTTCGAGGCTGGATTACGTTTACTTTGAAACTGTATTCGATTATAGCATATCTTTTCACCTACTCAACTCAAGTTTTTATTAGCAATCGGAATCATTCTTGTTTTGTCTAATAGGTGCGTTGTTGGCGCATGTGCACTTATGGTACCTTTTATTCGATCTGGCTAAATTCAGCTCCTCGATACCAGTTTGGTAGGAGGTGCAAGTAATGGAATGGCATGGGTCTGATTTTAATGAGATAGCCATTTTACTCTCATCGTCTAGAAGTTTGTACTGCAGAGGTACTATTCTTAATACTGATCTTCTTTAGTTTCCTCAGTTTGTCTTGTTTTTTTATTTGATTTCACATTCTGTCATCTATGGTAAAAGGAAGTCCCAAAGATATGGAAGCGTGTATAGAGAACTATGTGGTTCTTCTACGTGCCGAGTGTATAGCACTGAACACGGGGAACTGAGCCTTGTCCTGTCGCTAACCGTAAATCCTTAGCGCCAAGGAGTGAACGCCATTACTACCAACTGTAGACTTTGGTTTGACAGGGCCGGAAGCAAACGCTTTATGACTGTGCTAACAGGGCGGTTATTTGGATGAATATGGTTTCCTTAATTTCCAGGTCGCAGAAAATTTATTGATAAGGTTCAAATAAGGCAATCGGATAAACGGTTTTTCAAAATTTAACAAACGATTTGCAACTTTATAATGATCGGACTGTTTCGCAATAAAATTGACACATAAATTAGAACACTCTGGCCGGGGTAGCGAAATATATTACAATTGAAATAGCTCTTTATCAAGCCATCAGTTCTTAGACCAACGCGAACGACATGTATTACGGTAAATCAGTACATGATAATTAACTAGCTGAAATTGTAATGAATTCCTTAAATTTAATTGCATTTTTGTCGAAATTGCCTGAAGCTATTGACTGCTTATTTGCAGGAAGCACTCTGTATGTGTCACTGCTTTATATCATCAGTAGATCGATATCAAACTTTTAAGGGAATGAGTCAGAGTTTTTATCTGGGTTAGTATCATTTCCATAAAGTTTCTTAGCAGAACACGTAAGTAATTTTTTGATGATTTTGATTAGCCCTTATCCTCCATAAAATCTATAAGAAAAAAACAAATACAGTTTAAAAGGATATTTTTCATCAGTTATGATTCTAATTGAAGATAAAAACCACTTATACAGAAAAATTACTGATTTGTCTGACTAAACACGCAAGTAGAATATTTCTCCTTAAACTGGTCATAGGTTAAAAAGTTCATAAGGGGGTTAATGAAAACGGGAGAAAAGAAATAAAGAAATGAATTCAGTTTGTTTTGTTTTTCAGGGTTTTTTTCACAGCTATTTATACGAATATGTAGAGTGTATATAACTTCGCAGATGCTCGTCTTTATTTCTCAGCATATATACCTTTACATTCAGTTTTCATTGTCGCAGTTTTGTATCGAAATGGCGGAAAACAAGTTGAACATGAAGAATCATCGTTGTATCCATTTACGAAACTATTAATTTGATCAAGAGCTTGATTGATTGGACCAAATGACTAAATTCCACTGCTAGAAACAAAATCTTACCGATACGTCTTTATATTATTCTGAATTATTGCAATAAATCTCTATTAACGTTTGTCTTTATTGCTCAAATATTGTAATTAGTTGTAATATTGACACAACTAAAACCCACCGGCACGTATGTCGTTTGATTCATGCTGCATATGTTAAGTACTTAATTTGTTAACGGTCATGCTATTCTTCTATAGTGATGTATTGGTTAATATTTTATTTTTTATTGACTAAAGAAACGTATGTTGTATGTAAGTTCAAAGTGTTAAGTACTATTATTACTGACAAAGTGATGAATTGGACGGCAATCGTTCATAACAAATCTGATTTTATAGTACAGTCAAACCTCCCTTCATTTGGATCTGTTTTAAAACATAATAACATGATTCTTGTAGGGGACAGTTGCTCCCTGGAGGTGCTGTTAAATACTGCCTTGTAAAAACTGTATACAGTGCTTTTATTGATAGGGTTTTTGTTCTGGAGACAGCCGTTTTAGGGTGAAATAACTGAAGTTTGCATAGATGATAGAACGAATGTGTGTCTTAAAACCCTGATATATTGGTATTTACTTTCATACTGATGAATACAGCTCGTATTATAGTGATGGATGAACACGTTGTATAGATAAATAAGAAAGGTTTATTAATTGCTATAAAAACTGAGACAAATGAATGTATTCAAGTTTAATTGGAAAATAATGTTGAATATAATACAGCAGATTCATGAAAAATACTTCCGGATTTGTTGTATATTTCTGATTTAACTTTTTCGCCGTCATAGGCGAATCGGGGATATTTTTTGCGAACAGTTTGATGCTACCAGATGTAACTCCGCGTAACTCGGCGTCTCATTAAGATCCAAACTGTTTGACATCCTCAATCTACTTTTGAACAGAAATGATAGAAATATTTACTTTGAACGTTGGGACAGACGACAATATATGCAGACGAAACTATATCGCGGCGAAAGGGTTAATACGAACGAAGTATATAGTACCCAATCACGGTATGGTATTATACTTTCAAAACCTAGAGAGTTTTTTTAAAGTCAATATGTCAAAATACTATTTAAAATATTTTTATTTTGCTTTATTATTTATATATGAGATAAAAATATTTACACGTGAGATTGATGTAACACTAACTACTGTAAGGAAGGAGTGGAAAAGCTGAATGGTCGATGGGTCATAGGGGTAATTGTTAAGTCGACTGTTTTATTGTCACCATGTCCGCGTTGCGGTGTGTTCTTTGAAATAATCATGTCTCCGCAATTCACTGTATATGTTCAATCGGGAACATCAAAAGCGAGTCAAATCAGCATAACTTTCGTTGCAATCTATGCAACTGCATTATGAAAATTCAGAATCCGGTTATGAAACCAATAATGCGTATAGAATATGCAATTTTATGTTTTATTTAAAGTGATGAACATATACAGTGTTGTTCAGGCACTTATTTGACGATGCCTAATCTCAGTGAATATATTTATCAACAAAATAAACCACTTTGTAGATCCCAATAAAATACCATATTCTATGATTTATGCATTTTCCATTCATTTCATTCAATCATCTCTATGTGCTTTCCTTCAATTTTTACATATGACATAAACTTGCTGGAGTTGATGTCGAATTTTCCCACATATAACCAACCTTTACCATGATGTAAGACATAAAGCATGTAAGATAAAAATTATTTGGTGCATGGCTCCATTCGCTAAACTTGTATCATTTTTTATAAAGACAAACATGTTTTGTTTGTCGTAAATTGTACGTTACTCATGCCTGCTGGGGTGGTTGAAATGCTGATATATAGCTGACGCGTGTCATTACTTAGATATGTAAAAGAAAAAAAAACACGTTATGTAGAATAGCTTTATAAAGAAACAAAATGTGTTTATCAGATATGTTTGATATCCTAAATTATGACGCAAAAACTGTCATTTCTTTTCACAGTAAGCTTTTATATTCATAAATGTTTGAGGCAATACTGAGGCAATCCTTTTTATTCCCTTATTTCTGTGTTTCTGTAATACATATTCACATTATCTGTTATTTTGTCCTGTCGGTGTAATCGGGAAGGGTTGACGCTGACGAACGTAACAGTGGTGATTTACGAGACCCTGTTGCCATAGAGACATGATTAAGACAACAACATGCATTTTCTCTGACAGAAGAATGTTGTAGTACAAATGACACAATTGTAGTTGTCGTATTTTCGTGAGTAAAATTTACGACCTAAAACACCGTTATGGAATTGCTGACTCATGAAACAAACAACAAACCGTGGAAGTACGCCTGTGTGATCAAAGTAACCAGGTGTTATACAAAGATAAACCTTACAAACCAAGTTTGGTAACTTTGTACCAAAATGTTAATTGAGTTTGAAATTTGGAAGACCACATGCCTTTTTCGTCATATTTACAACAATGTTGGTAATAACCTACAAATATGTAATTTGTAATAAAAAAAACTCAGAAATAAATTAAACATATATATAAGGGAGTATACAGTTTTTTTTTTATATCATAATTCGTGAAATAGTTTGGTATTCTCTGTTAATATGTTTATCCTGTGAGAATAACAATGTATGTGATGCGTATAACGCGCTTATCTGGAAATGGTTTGTTACTGAACACTTTGTGTACATGCGGTTTCATCTATATGTGTAAAGTGTGCCTTTTTGATACCTCAATCATGCTTCTGAGTATCACTTTTGCACTCGAATACATTTAGTTGTGTTCGCCACTCTCTCCAATAACGTTCTACTTCTCTGGAATTTTGTTTCTCGCCTTACTCGACTGACAATTTCCGCTTATTTCATTTTTAGCTTTACTCACCAAAGGCTAGAAGAGTTTATGTCTAGCGTTGAGTTTTGTCCGTTCGACTTGCATCCGTGCGTGCGTGCTTGCGTGCGTCCGTCCGTTTACAGTTGTTTGTTGACGCGATAAAGTCTTTAGTTTGGTCATATCTTTAACTTATACAGTAGTTAGATATCTATAAGAGTTCGAGTACTATCGAAAACCAGCCAGCTCCGCATATGCATAACTGGATTATGGACCATGGAATTGTCAAAATTGCTACAATACAGCTTGTTTACACAATTAAGTCTTCCGTTTTTACAAATCTTCACCAAACTAGTACATTAGTTAGATAATTATGAGAGCTCAGCTTCTTTCTAAAATCAGCCAGATACGCCTATGCACGGCTGGATTATGGCCCTTGAAATTATCAAAATTGCTACAATTCAGCTATTTTACGCGATAAAGTCTCCTTTTCTTTTCCGATATTCAGAAAACTTATAAAGTAGTTGGATTTCCTTAAGAGTATGGCTCCTTTTGAAAAATAAGGCTGATTCGCTCATGCATGACTGGATTATGGCCCTTTTGTATTCAAACTAAATAAAAAGAGTCAAAACAAGGCAAGCCAGTAGAGCACAGATCCTCATGGGCTTCTTGCTGTTGCAATGCACGAGCTGATGCACGATTGCCTGTAATTTCGAGGTGTATGTAGTGACACATACTTAAAGAATGCTGTCAGATGTTTCAGGTGGTTTACTCTTCCTATGGACTTTCATTTCCCCATTAACAATGTTCCATTATTATGCACGTAAAAGCGAAATAATGAACAGAAGACCCATTGATATTTTCTTATTCACGTCTAAAAATGCTTATTCAGACGTTTCTTTAAAGTAAAGCAGACTTTAGCACGATATATTTATGTTTATCTAAAACACTGTCAACGTTTTTTTGTCCATTTAACTTCAATCTACAATTTCACTTGTCGTGAAACATAATATATTTTGTCAGTATTTCACCTACGATTGTTAGGTGTCAGAAATGCACGAGCTATTCTCTATTGAAAATCTGATATTCACTGCACGTTGCTCATGTTACCAAAGGTTCACATCAAAAGGATATCCGTTTGAGTGACTAATTGCTGGTCCCTACAACAGATGGTTCACGTTACATAGACGAGCCATTGGAGACGATGTCCCAGATTCATGCGGTGCAGAGACATCTCAAGTCGTTACCCTTCGACCCTATACAAACGCTACAATGAAACATTTCCCTTTGGGTTTGAATGAGCCCATTATACGTTGAGGCGTGTTACAAACTGATTTTATAAATTAAGTTCGACTTAGACTTTGATTAAAAAATGTATATTTATCGTCAAAAATGTCTTTTCAATTCGTAACTCAATTTTTTAACGGATTTAGAAAGTGAATATCAATAGAAACGCATTTATGCTGGGAACATATATCCCGTTTCATATTACATATAAATATAATATCGCACTCATTTCGCATTCGGTAAACATTACTGAAAAAAACGGCGATACATTAATAGTAATTTCAAACAAGCAAGTTTTTGTTGAAACCTCAATGGGAAATCGAGAAGTATAGTATTTCAAAGCAACTGAAAAAAAACCCAGACAAACATTTAAATATTGAAGTATGTCACCTTGTGACAAATATATTTCAATGAAGTTAAACGTTCCATTGATGACAGGAACGTTGTGTTTATGCCACAGCTTACATATCGTATGTGTATCTTTACATCTCATTTTAAACACGTCTATAACACGTGGAATTTAATGTTAACACCATACTTTAAAGATCATCAACTATCTTTAACATTATAATTAGACTTCATACCACACAGGCTCAGCTAAGAGTATAATAAGAGGGGATCCTTTAACAGCAATTAAAGTTAAAACGTTAGGATAAGCAAAAAAAGTCGATGACGTGGATGGTCCTATGTGTAAAATTACCTTTTGTTTGATAACTATCGATATGTATATTATTTCCTTCTACGCTTATCTGTCAAGGTGATCGTAGTGTTCTGGAGTTTTTACGAGTCTGTTTTACTTAGACAACTGATGACGCAATTTTTTATATCGTCGTAACGGAAAATATTCTAGATATAATTATATAAAGCTCACTGTGTCTGTTTATCTTTTTTCTGTCTGCTTGTCTGACATTCATTTATCCCTTCATTTCATTCATTCATTCGGTTATACATTCATCTATTCTTTCAATCATTCATAGGGTCGGTCGATCAGTCACTACGCCCGCCTGTAACATAATATCAAATACGTAGCCATTACCCAATATAAGTAAATCGAACGTACAACATGTACACATAATGACATCATCATTATTATTATTGGCGTCCGTCCGTCTGTCTCAAGAGTTGCAGGGCAAAACAACGATACGGACACCTATGTAAATTGTCTGCCTGCGTGTTCAACTGAAAAGTGTGAAAAAAGTGCCTTTAAAAACATGATATATGGTACCTTCGCCTGGTTGTACTAAATGCGATTGCACTGATATAAGTTGATGAAAAGCATTATTTCAAAAGAATTATCCGTCTCTATTATTCTTTACCGATTGATTTCTGGTAAAGCTCTGGATTTAGTCACATTTGGAAAGTGTACAATCAGTTCTAAGTAATATAAATCCTTTTTTTGTGGTGTTGGGGGAGGGCATTTTGTTTTCAAAACATTGATATTTTACATCAGTATCAACCTTTAAAAACAATTTCGGAAAATATATGGCATGCCAGCGAATTACACTCCCTTACCCCAATCATTCTCGTCTCATTTGATAACATAGGTAATTTAACTGTCAAAAAAGATTACGGCTTTATTGCGGGTCATTTTAGCAGATTATTTATGCGCAAGTAATTACGAAACAATGATATAAAAGAGCCCTAATTCGATTTTGATCGTTTACCTCTGAAATAAAGTACCTTTACTAACCACCATTTATAATGTACAGACTGAGATTGGGGGAGAATAATCTTTAATACCAGAATATAACAGATATTTACTTAACTTAATACAAGCTTTAACTGCATAACTTTAAACTGGGCCATAGAGATGAATGAAGTGTTCGTAAGAAGAATTAATCTTGTTAAAATGCAAAACGTTTTGTGATCACGTGATACAGATGTCAGACAATGAAGGTTCAAAAGTTAAAAGCTTTATTTTAAGCATACACATAAACATTCATTGTAGAAGGTAATTAACATATTTGATGCATGTGCATGTTACCTATAATATAGATATAAGAAGAAAATAGTAAGAATTCGTTTAGGGAGGGGGGGTATCAGTTCAGTGACGATGATCAATAACATGTCAATGTATGTCTTTATATGTATATACGATGTATGATAAATAAAATGTATTTATTTCAAATATGATATCAAACTAATTTTATCAATGTGACATGTCGATACATATTTAATTAGGAAGACTTGAATGGAAAGATAGCTATTTGTATTGTCATCTAATGTATATATCACACGCTTCAAATGATCAAAACTTCTAAAGTATATTACGTCAAGTACTATCCAATCACAGGAGGATTTATTTTATCACATAAACTGGCCTCTTGGAGTGACATAAATATCATATGTAACTAGTTACATAAACAAAACTTGAAACCGGTTGATAAACACGCTCAATTGAATAACAAGGAACCATCTGCTGACGTTGCATATGACGTCAATTTCGGCAGGGCGTTTTTATGACGTCGTGTTCTTAATCCCGCTTTTATCGACAGAAACATATATAGGAGATGTTGTGTCTAGTGTATATAGTTGTACAATTTTCTTTAAAATTTCTCTTTATGTGATAGATAGAATCTTATATTCGTGTTAATTCAATATCGTTGACTTAAATCATAATGACACTCGCCAAGGCTCGTGTCATATGTTTTTCAGTCAACTCGTTTCATAAATATGATATTGACTTAACACTCATGTAAGATCCTCTATTTATTACATAAGTGTGTAGATAATGCCGTACCGTAAATATCGTATGGTAGGGTCGTGCATATAATATGCAAATGTTTATGACGTCATAAAAACAAGTTACATAAATATAACTTGAAACCAGTTGATAAATACGCTCAATGGCCTAACGAGGTACCACCTGATGACATTAAATATGACGTCATTGTCATTGTCTGGGCATTGTTGTGACGCCGCGTTCTAATTCCCGCTTTAAACGGTAAACAAAATATACGGAGGACGTTTTGTTTAGCACGTATAGTTATACAATATCTTTAAAATTCCTCTTTATGTGATAAATAGAGGATCTTACATGAGTGTTAATTCCATATCACATTGATGTAACGAGTTGACTAAAAATCATATGACACGAGCCTTGGCGCGAATATGAGATTCTATTTATCACATAAATAGGCCTCTGTGAGTGACATAAAGTAGTGATATAAATTCAATATTATTCATATGCAACTCGTTGACTTAAATCAAATGACACGAGCCTTGTTTTTTTAGTTCATAAACTCGTTTCATAAATATGCTATAGAAAAAAAAAACACTAATGTAATATCCTCTATTTATTACATGTTCATGTATCAACTATACTCGTTTCAAGTTACGCCGATACAGTCACGGCTTCTTTTGTCGAGCTTGTCGTGGTCCCTAGATGGAACTACCAACCTTCATCAAGCTACCTGAGTAGATTTCTCATATGGAAACTGTATTCCTCGGGCTGGGATTCCCACAACGTTGGAGAACCATGTGATTTTAAAGTTGATGTGCCTCTTCGAAAATTTATACTTATTGGAAATTAAATATCTCAAATTACCGCCATTCTATTCGTTATAAAATTCCCCGTTAGTAGAAAGAAAATAACGTTTGAAATTATCACTAAAACAAAAGTAGAAAAAATCTGAACTTGAAGGTATCAATTCGCGCATTCACCATTTGATTTAATTTAGTTTGAAATTACTTGAGGTAACACAATAAAATTAGGACGAATGAAAGTTTGACAACTAAAGCTATCATACAACCAATTATCACCAACGATAAAAACAGGACAATTCAAGTGGTATAAGGCTTAATGTCATCAACTAGTTTTAAAAAACAGAACAGATTTTTATTCTCAACTTGTACAAATAAATAGTACCTCGTTGATTACATGAATAAACGTATGTTCATATAGTTCACGAGACATGAAATAGTATATTTACAAACATACATAAAAACACAAAAAACAACAACACTACAAAAAACATACAAACAAAAAAACATAAAAAAACACAAAAAACACACACACAAACAAAAAAAAACAAAAAAAGGAATGAAATGTCAATACTTTACATGAAATGTCTATACTTTACATGAAATGTCTATACTTTAAAATGACACGAGACCTTTAAGTCAGCGACTCTAAGTACGAAGCTACGGAAGCCTTTATAACAATAAAAGGAAAAAAAGCATGAGGAAAGTTAAGAGAAGAAAACTTTTATAAACATACAAAGAAGACCAGTTAGTCCAAGTATTTACTTATATGCAGATATACGAGTATGTAATGGATACTGGTAGATTTAGATAACACATGTAATTGATATGCACATACGAGTAATTACAGATTTAGGATCCATCAAACCAATTATATTGTTTTACATTTTTCTCTATTTTCTTAATCCTTTTCTTTCCATCTTTTTATTTTCTTTGTATTATTTACTCTCATTTTTGCGTTCTCATTACTGTTTTGAACATAACTTATGTTCACAATGGGATCTTGATTAAAAACAATACCCTATCTCGAAACATGAAATAAATTCGATAGTTTTATAATGTAAGTTTTGATCTCTAAATTCCACATTTTATATGAATTTATGATACAATTTTGTGTATCTGACTAAAACTTACATCATATTACATGCCCGTATATTTGTGTTAATGCGCATGGAACGCATAATATTAAGGGGAAACAAACCGGTTAAAGGGAAAGTGGCGTTGGAAGAACTTGTGGCCCACCCTTTTGCCTATATATTGTGTGAATATATGTAAGTGTATGATGTTATGTACATGTAATAAAATTTGTTTAAACTAAACTAACAGTTAGTAGGTATGTACTATGTAACAAGCAAAGGTGACGAAGTGCAAAGGTATCACATGCACGACACAATGCAGTCACAGTGATATCAGTTTTATGGTTTTTTTACTATATAGGTATTAAATGGTAATCTAATACATTCGACGACGGTGTTTAATTGTCTCGTGACAGTATGTAAGAAGTAAAGAATGTTCGCGTATGTACACATAGATGCAGATGCAAAAGTGCAGGGAGTCTGAGAATCGATGGAGAAGAATGTAATGACAGACAGGCACACAGACTTAAACACTTATTGTAATTACAGAAACAGTCTTTATTTGTAATTTTGCATATGAATAACTGTAACACATCGATGAATGATTATTTAAACATGAACAATAAATGTAATTATCACATAAATTGGCTTCTGGGAGTGACATAAAGCAGTGACATAAATATCATATGTAACTAGTTACATAAATATA
>JAULCC010394087.1:0-11408 GCA_032358795.1 Nuttallia obscurata | reverse complement strand
ATAGAAACTCATCTGGAATGATGCAAGTAAACAATTTCTATTTTGCAGGTGTTGTAGTTGTGTTAGGTAGTCTGTTTCTGTTTTGCAGGTGTTGTAGTTGTGGTAGGAGCAGCTCTAGGGTTGATGACTATTTTATTTACAAACTGCTCGTGTTGTCCCGTGGAAGACTTCTCCAACCGGATGATAGATCTAAATGTTGAAGAGACTGTTACACTAAAGCTTATGGCAGAAAAGGAAATATCTATAACAGAACCTTAGGTGACTAAAACAAGTTTGATTTAAGACACAAGAGAAGTAGCTTTGTGCATTGTATAATTTCATAACCTATTAGATTTGTATAAAGCTATTTAGGATTATCCGTAGTTATGAACTATTCATTTAAAATATCTTTTAATGAAGAAATGGTTTTAAAAATGAAGTAAATGAACAGAAGATCGTATATCAGGTCTTTTCATCGCTAACACGTTTTCTTAAAGCATGGCAAGAACAAAGGGACACAATAAAAGGATTTCATCGAGTTAACCGATATATTAACGTTTTTATAAGACTTTATAAGAAGTTTAAGCTGCCTGCTCTATTTAATATGGGGGTTGGAAAAGTTCACTGGAGACTTTAGCATAAATTGAGACTATACTTTTTAATCATTGAAAAAATGTGGATATAAAAATGAAAAAGAGTATTTTTTTAGTACTTACGGAGTTGTTGTTCGTTGTCTGTAAAATTGTGAGGACGATGGTTTAGAGGTAAGAGGCAGGCCACTGGATAGAAAAGACCCGGGTTAAAATCCATCGCGCTTCCTTTTTTTGATAAAGTAGCAGTACCATGGTGAAACACTCTTGAGTGTGTGCCCAATGTGAAAAGAGTGATATGTAATTATGATATATTATTATTATTTTTAAAAGCACGCATATTTCACATTATTTCACATTATTTCAGATGCCATCTTAAAAGGACTCACATCTTTGCTTAGCAAACTTGATTTCGTTATCATGATACAGCTTTTGACATGAATATGTTATTCGTCGTTTTAATATGTTAGTTACCAAAAAACAAATTTTGTCTATGTGTATTGTCGGAATTCGCATTACACATATGCATAGCGTAGTCGGTGAAAACGTATATAGACAAAACATTAAAGGTCGCCGCTAAAGAATTGAACAAGAGCAAAGGAAATGTAGTTTTTTTTATCCTGTGGCTATGGCTGCTAATGACCGTATAAAGGGATAACCTAATAATTTTGGATTTATCCGGTCAGTAGAATAAGTGATTCAGCTTGAAGACGTATTAATTTATATGACGTGATACCGGAACTATTTTACCCTATAAATAAAATAAATAAATTTAAAGAAGACATCAAACTTAAAGCAGAAAAATACATGTTTTTCGCTCGATATGATAATCATGATCTAAAAAACATTGGTTCGGCCGTGTCTCTAACCAACGTCGAGACATCGACAAAGTGTTCTGAGCCCAACGCCTACACATCCTATGCTATCAGGGATGCTGTCTCTCATTGCTTTTTATATACATATTTAAACTAAACGAAGCGAAGCCAAAAATAATCCGGAGACTGGTTTCAAATATTTTATCAGTCAAAATAGACCTTGACCGTTTGAAATCGTGCATTACATGAGGGAATAAATTAAATGATTTAAAATAAATAAATAAAATCAAGCAATAAAAACATACTACAAATACTTCTTTTGTATAACTTTATTGTCAAGAGGTAAATTTATCTTGCCCCTTCATGTACAGAAAAATATCACATTCCAAACAGTTTACATTTTCATAACAAACATTTACATGTCAGTTTCGTTTGATTGCCCTGCTGTGGTATTTTGTATCATATTTTTTTAAATTATTTTTTTTGCTATTGCGTTACTTAACTGCATTATATTTCATTTTCGTTTTTAAAAAAAGTTATGTACAAAAGGGACCTATATATCTCTCATTTAATAGCTATATACACATTGATGTGATGTTATTTTAAATACCATTATCATAATGATTTACTAACAACATTTGCGACGTATATTTACATTGCATGATAGTGCGTGTTTTATGCAAATGTGTTTTATGCTAGTGTGTATTTTATGAGTGTGCATTTTATGCTAGTGTATGTTTAATGCTAGTGTGATGTGTAAATACAGCATTTACGTCTCTGTAGCCTCTTGTTATACAATATGTGATAGTGATAGTATCATATGTGTAATATGTCATAGTGTGTGCAGTTTGAAAGAAAAGACAATATCCCCATTTACTAGTAAGAATAAAACTAGTTAACAGCGTGTCTAAGATTTCATTTATCTTTATACTTGTCAAAACCAAGGCCAAGAAAATAAACTAACAGTCAGGCGTTCTCTTACAGTTCTTTTATTTCCTTCAGTTTCTGTGTGGTTTTATTTATATCTACTAGTGGCACAATGTGTGGAACCAAATTCTGTTCCGACTTACAGAGATTAATTTCGTTCTAGTCTACTGATAACTATAAGTAATAGGCAAAGCACACCTAGACTTCATAACCGAATCAGTGGCCAGATGTTTTGTTATCGTTTGCGGGATAATGGCTAACACGGTCGACGTCATTACGTCGAATGTGTTTTAACACAACGTTATGGTGCTAATCGTCTTAACTGAGCACATGGCAAGATACACCGTATATTGTCTTTTTGCAAATAAAATTGATTTCATTGATGACTGGCCTGCTAAAAGTCCTGATATCAACCAAAGTGAACACGCCTGAGATAGTCTAGACAGTCGAGTGAGACGTCATCCAAACCCACTTGCTAACGTTAACGAACTTGTCAAGCAATCATTCAGGAATAGAACAGTATTCCATAGGAAGAAATCAACAATTTAATGAGTCTTACGTACCGGCGATGCAATGCAGTGTGACCACTCAAGATATAATCATATTCGTTATAAAGTGTAAATTTTGTTATTAACCCCTATCTCAGTCGAATTTCCCTCAATTTTTCTGTGAACCTTAAGTCATCATTTTTGCACGAAACGATGCATCATTGAACCCTTTTTAAAACCAAATATAACAATGACTCCCCGGATTTGTTTTCACCCAGCTATACTCAATTAAACTTAGCGAAATTTTCTTTTTTGGTTCAGTATATATAGTAAGATACTTCTTACTGTCTTAGCTTCCGCCTAGAGCATCACCTCTTGGATGCAAGGGCTATCAGCAAGTAATATCAACCAGCGGCCTCGTGGTCTAACACGGACAGTGCTGACGGTTTAAATGTACGTGTTGACGTATCAGTGGTATAACAAAAACTGAGGACTGTAGGTCTAACTGGCGAGACTCTCGTATATTCGAGACATATTTTCCAGCCGTTACCGGCGGCGCGACCCCCGGATATCTTTGTCAAACCAGATAAATCGGGTTACACTCAACTTCCACCACACCTGTGTGAACAATTATGAACAAGTGGCATACATTGTTTTTGTTTTCATTATGAATGGTTCCCTGAAATATTTATCAGACTCGTCCATGTGAAATCAGGATTCAGTAAACCTCTACAGGTAAGAACATTTTAGTATATGTTATAGGAATTCGAAGAGCTGATACAATTAAATACACAAGCACTAGATTCTACTTCTTACTTTGTTTGTTGGTTTATTTCTTTTACGTCACTTTGTGCCAATTAGGGCTTATGGACGTCCCAGAGAGAGGGATGCGGAAACAGAGAACTCTTCTGTACAGATCTCTGAATCTTTTACGTGATCAGTGTATAGCTCTGATACACGAGGAGGCTGAACCCCGGCCGTTCTCTTCATCCTAACAAACTATATAATAATAAACTTAAATCATGAGCGCAAAGGCTGAATGCCGTTGCTACCAAGTTTAAAGTTTTTTGGTTTCACTCGGCCTGGTATCGAATCCGCGGCCTCCCGCAACAGAAGCGGTCGCTCTATCACGAACTAGCAGGGCGGTCCCTTCTGATTTAAGATTACTGCTCTAAACAGTATTGCAAATAAAGTACGGCTAATGGCTGGCAGCACTATTGATAAAATTCTTCTTAACTAATTAATCCTTTAGACGCCAAATAACTTTTGTCTGCATATATTGTCTGTCTCAGTGTTCAAAGTGGTTATTTCTTGAAATTCTGTTTAAAAACAGAATTAGGATGTCAAACAGTTTGGATCCTGATGAGACTCTGGATTCAGACTGTTTAAGAATTTACCACCGAGCCAACTATGATGGCGAAATGGTGAAAGTTTAAACTTGATTATTATCAATATATATTTAACGTCTCTATTCATCATCAAAATATATGCGACACCCAAAAACTCTGCGTTCGACCCTTTGGTTATATTTTAGGCTCAAACCAAAGACTTGATAGTAAACGCTCACCCTCCTCGGCGTTCAGAATTTGGAGTTAGACCACTGCTTCGTCGTGGTCAGGATAAATCGACCGATCGGGTTTAAGTCCCATGGGAAGCAGTGTCGGGATAAATTGACCGACCGGGTTAAAGTCCCATGGGAACCAGTGTCAGGATAAATTGACCGACCGGGTTTAAGTACAGTGGGAACCAGTGCTATGCACTTGGCACTTTACCAGAACCAGGGAGTTCCACCAAAGAGTTCTCTGTATCTGCTTCACTCTCTCTGAGAAATCCATTATCGTAAAATAGCATACAGTGGCGTAAACAAACAATCAGTATTATAGTAATACTAAAGAAAAGTATAACGCATTGTTTATGTTAAGTTATTACGTCATCCTTTAGTAACATAATAGACTACTGAGTTAAGTTGTTTTTCATATAAAATTTGTCGAGCATTATAGCATTTACTTATTGATTCAAACCGAATGTTTAAGTTAGGATCTTTTAATGATTCTTGTGTTGATTCAGAGTTAGTCATATGGCACAGCGAATTTAGTTAGTTTAAACTTATTTCATTTAACTCGATTTTTTTGAAAGTCTGTGGCTTGTAGAAACACTTTCGAGTCCGTTTCCTTTGTAGAACCAGTACTTGGTGTCAGCAAATGAAAGTCAGAAACCTTAGGGGCTCGAACCCACAACCTCCTGAACACAAGGCAGACAACATATCCACTTCGGCACTGCGTCCTTAGTGAAATAAGTTAATGCTGTAGAATTTTGTAGCTAACGGTGTGACGGTCGCTAGACTCGACAATTTTTCCTTTCTGTGGAACTTCGTGTAATGTGTAAAAGAAAGTTGGAAATACCTTGTTAGTATATCTGTCCAAGATCTGTTACATCTTTTCATCACAGAACTAACGATATAGACCTAGTTTGCCTCGCAATGATTGCCTACTGCTATTTGCACTACATTGTCTACTGCTATACTTACTTAATGGCTCCACAGTAAACTTGAAAGCATGAGAGCGTAATCTGATGAAACATGTCTAAGCACAGTCCTTTAGAGTTTATCCATTCCGTTTCATGTTTAAATGTATGTAAATTGCATCAGCATTTCTGAAAATATGATTGAGTTGTTGATAACATCTGCAAAAATTGCACCTGATTTCTGTTTCGTTATGGTTTAATACAGTTGTAGATGCTCGGCTTTTTCCGACAAGCCTCGGAGATAGACATTGTATGTAAACGTAGGAAAATTCCGTTGGTATTATATAATTTTTGTTTGTTGCAGGTTTTTGTTTATTTGTTCCATTGTGTGTGTGTGTGTGGGAGGGGATTCATTGTTGCAGTAAATGTATTTCAGTCATATCGCGACGTTCAGCTCATTACAGGTTGAGGCAGATTCCGGGGACCTCTGTACACCATTTCTGGCACAAAGCGAACCAGAGTAGAATCACTGACCAACCGTAAGCTAGCTGGAAGGCTTCCTCACTTGAAAAATCCGAAGTACCGGAACGGGATAAAACCTACAGCAGTTCATATATATATATAAAGAGGATATTAAATGAGTATGTTTGTAACATTGAATTTATTGAACGAGTTGAAAAAAAACGATATGTTGCGAGCCTCTAGCGAGCAACATATCGTATTTTTGGACGAGTTCAATAAATTCAATACTACAAACACACGAATTTGATATTATAATTATCACATAAGAGAAATATCTAAGAAAATGTAACATTTTCCTACTTTTGTTTTCATCATTTAATTAAGGAAATACTGAGATGTAATAGTAGTAAATGGGTTAAAACCTTACACTTACAAAATATAGTTCTATCAAAATACACAAAAACACATATGACAATCTTTACATTTTATTATACCTCACGTGATTTCCCAATGCAAAAATCACGTTTACACGCTCTTAACATTTTCGTAATGTTACACTACTTTTCCCTGTAATTTCCTTTTTAGCCTCGCGTTGGTCTTAAAATAGATAGTAAACAGACAAGAATGACCAGCGTACTAAATATAGAAAGTAAATTGTAAAGCGTGTGAGTGTTTCCAATCGACAAAATGAATGTAAGTAAACGGTTTGCTTTGTTATCAGTCGGATCTTTTTTTATATAGATGAATCATAGGATTCTGTAAGTACAAAACGTTGTTTTAATCGAAGCGTTAAGCTATTTAAGCTACCTTGGCATAGCAAACATCAGAAGAAATTTCGAAGAAATGCAAAAATATATGCTTAACAACCACCTGAGAACGTTATTCGCATCACGCATCAGTTCGGACCGAAACAGAAGAGTAGATGAAGAAAACAACCATGCACTCTGTTTAACGAAAAATACAACAAAAACAGCTGTTGTTTGACTTTATTCTTCATTACAATAAAAATGTTGTTTCTTTTTCGCATTCCCTTTATTGTTTTATGTTTTTGGTATATAATAATAAAATAAATATCAGATATCGAAACATAAATGTCAACCTCGGCTTAGGTACGCCTCGGTTGGCATTAACTTTCTAGGGTTAACATTTTATGCTATCACCCTCTGTAAGTCGAGTTTGACATTAATGTTTCGAGGGCTTACATTATATGCTATCACCCTCCATGGGATCTGATATTTATATATTATCACATAACGATACACCTTTAAGGTAAACAAACAGGTTTCAAATCAATGCCGACAGTTTGACCTACGTCAATTTAAATCAACATGTGTTGTTGCTATTTGGTGCTTAGGCAATTTGCATATTAAATGCACAACCATGCCATACGATATTTACGACACGGCTATATCTGCACGGTTATGTGATAAATCTCCTAATTGACAGTAAGCAAGACGACAAAAACATGTATTAAAATTCACGTCCTTGGTTTCCTAATAATTGAAAATAATAATATTCAAAGTTGATTCCTGCATACTGTATTTAGGCTCAATACCACCCACTACCAACAAGATATTGTTTATTGTTGTTAGATTGTATTCATATTGTTCCACATATTTATAACACTTAACAAGGCTTCTACGTAATGTAGTACATAGTAACACACATTCGTTGCTATGCATTATTGCGCTTATTAAACCACATGACTAACTTCAAGTGAGGAAGCCTTCCATCCTGTCTACCAGGGTGCATTTTGTGCCTGAAATAGTGTACAGGGGTCCCCCTGGTTTTCCTCCTACTGTAATGAGCTTGACGTCGCGATATGACTGAAATACTGTTTTGTTTTCTTCATATTCTTTATTTCAACTCAGTTAATGTATATAAATGAATACATGAGGAATTGTACGAATTAATACATTTTATAAACATAAGATTGTAATAGTGTTATATAATCAAAGATCAATAGAGCAATAATTCAGAATAGACAGATCAGGTCCCATTTAATATACGTGGAGAACTACAGAAAAACTATGAGCAATATCGGGAGAGCTACAGAAAAACTATGAGCATTAGCGGGCGAGCTACAGAAAAACTATGAGCATTAGCGGGCGAGCTAGGGAAAAAACTATCAGCACTTGTTCGTTATTTATACATGACAGATATTTCGTTGTGTCTAATAATAGAATGTCATGAGCTTGAATGGAAAAGACAGCAATCAAATTTGGAAAATAACCATATGGGTAACAATGCAAGTTTACACAATTCTAGTGTAGCATTGTACTGGCTCCTCACGGTGTAACTATACCTCTGACGGAACGAAACACAAAGGAACAGATGCAATGAAGGAGTCGGGAATTATAAGACGGGAGACGTAAGTATTATTCATAACATTACAAAACATACATAATTAGTTCATACTAATTTATATATCAAGATGCGTTAATTCAATAGAGAGAGGGGTCGAGGTGGACGAGAGAGAGAGAGAGAGAGAAAGAAAGAGAGAGAGAGAGAGAGAGAGAGAGAGAGAGAATGATAGAGATTAGTTATACATCGAATGCAATGATAGAAGTTCAATGATATCACCTATATCTTCATCATACATATTATATAAGACGGAAGATGTAAACATGTAAAATAGTATGCATCACAGGTAATTGAATATTACAAAAACAAAATCATTCCACACTAATGTTTATATCGAAACGCATAAATATGAGAGAGAGAGAGAGAGAGAGAGAGATATATAATACACCGAATGCCTTTCTACGAGTTCAATAACAACAGATTTATATACATCATACGTTAACATGTTTTCATGCAAAAATATTTAACAGCAGTAATATTTACATTATACATACATTCAAGGTCCATCTTTAATCAATTACAGTATGTATGCATGGCATACCTTTACATGCCTTCATACGAATTCCTTTTCACTAGCTATTTATACTTCGACAAATATGAGTGGGTTTATTGCTTCAGCCTCGTAAATAAGTAATAAACATGAATGCATTAAAGATAACTAGCTCGTGTTTTTAAGAAACGACCAAGAATAATTTTACTAACTTGCATAATTTTATATATGCACAGTAGTTCTTTGTATTTCTGAGTTTTCAAAACTGAATCGAATTTTTTGTTAAAGCGACGTTAAATTCCAAACAAACAAACAATAAAACAAACAAACATGACTTACCATTACGGAACAGAACAAAACATATTTTATTTCATATTATGACTTGAACAAACTAGTTCAAACTAGTTCATCGTCAAAACAATTATCATATAATACATACGTGTAGCAATGCAGTACATGTAAAATATATATATGTTATATACCTAGCAAAATACAGAAAATAGTTACATATGTATACATATGTATATAGCGGAAGTAACACAACGTAGGAATATGATTTTGATATTTGACAAATGTGAAATATACAATATTGTAATCTAGGAAACTAACCATTACACAAAATTACAACAAACGCGTGCCCGAACGGGTCGTTAACGTATTAGAGAATGAGATGGAGAATAAGACAAGGAAATTAGGAAGGAAAACATAACAATACTACACTGGTGCAGTTGAAAAATTAGAAATAGAGAGAGCTTCGAATCTACTCTGTGGTTAAATATCTGCTGGCACAGTTTCAACCCTGGTGTTATGAGTTTAAACCACCTCCAAAACAAATACATTTCGATGGCACAGATATAGCTGGGCCTTAAGGCACATTCTGGTATAAGATAGTAAAACAGTTCTAACGTCTTTTGAGTTTTTGTAAAACATGTTTTTGTTTTTTATCTCTATGTGTTTAATAAAAAGTGGATTGTTTGCATCACATCTCTGTGAGTTGTTTAATTTCGGATGGTTCACGAACGAAAGCTAAAAAGTTCATTGATTGCCATATTCTTAACTCCGCAATTTCTGTCTGTTAGGGTCCTATATATAACATACCCACCAATGTAACAGATCGGTCACAAAATGCACCTGTGCGGCCTTTAATGTGACAAAGCGGTCGCAGGATGTAACTGCGCGGCATTAGATGTGACTGAGCGATCACAAAATGTACCTGCGCGGCCTTAAATGTGACAGAGCGATCACAGAATGTAACTGCGCGGCATTAAATGTGACAAGGCGATCACAAAATGTACTTGCGCGGTCTGTAACTGCGCGGCATTAAATGTGACAAGGCGGTCACAAAATGTACTTGCGCGGCATTAAATGTGACAGAGCGATCACAGAATGCAACTGCGCGGCATTAAATGTGACAAGGCGATCACAAAATGTACTTGCGCGGTCTGTAACTGCGCGGCATTAAATGTGACAAGGCGGTCACAAAATGTACTTGCGCGGCATTAAATGTGACAGAGCGATCACAGAATACAACTGCGCGGCATTAAATGTGACAAGGCGATCACAAAATGTACCTGCGCGGTCTTAAATGTGACAGAGCGATCACAGAATGTAACTGTGCGGCCTTAAATGTAACTGAGCGATCACGAAATGTAACTGCGCGGACTCAAATGTAACTGTTTTCGAAAAGTATGACTTGGCACAAATGTAACTAATCGGTCATATATGTAACTGCGGCTCTATATCATATGTTACTGCTGAGGAGACAAGTTACTGCATTTCTTTACTTAAAGCACTAAGAATACCACAGCTACTAATAGTACTATTGATTAAACTGCTGTTTTCAACTTTCACATCTGAGTATATTTCAGATTGTATTTAAGACAGGGGCACGTTTCAAATTTGCATGCCCGAAAGCAACTGCACATTAACAATTTCAAGACAGCATCTGGCGCAGTAGGAACATCATCACTCTACAGCAAGTCATCATCGTCATCGTTGTCGAAGTGGTAGAAGTGGGGGGGGGGGGGAATCGGTGTTCCCTTAACAATGTATGGTCCATTTATAAACGGACCAATGTTATTAGATGCTTTAATAGAAGGACAACCTTCTGTATGATGCTTTAATAGAAGGACCTACTTCTATATGATGCTTTTTAAGAGGACCCCTTCTATATGATGCTATAATAGAAGGACTCCTTCAATCAATTGCTTTAATAGAATGATCCCTTCTATATGATGCTTTAATAGAAGAACCCCTTTTATATAATGCTTTTTATAGAAGGACCCCTTCTATATGATGCTTTAATAGAAGGACCCCTTCTATATAATGCTTTAATAGAAGGACCCCTTCTATATGATGCATTAATAGAAGGACCCCTTCTATATTATGCTTTTATAGACGGACCTCTTCCTTATGATGCTTTTATTGAATTACCCCTTCTATATAATGGTTTTTATAGAAGGACCCCTTCTATATGATGCTTTAATAGAAGGACTCCTTAAAATGATGCTTTAATGGAAAGACCCCTTCTATATGATGTTTTAATAGAAGGACCCTTTTATATAATACTTTAATAGAAGGACTGCTTCTATATGATACTTTAATAGAAGGACTGCTTCTATATGATGCTTTAATAGAAGGACTGCTTCTATATGATGCTTTAATAGAAGGACACCTTCTATATGATGCTTTTATTAAAGGACCCCTTCTATATGATGCTTTAAGAGGGCGCAGTGGCGTAGTGGATAGGGTGTCCGCCTTGCGTGCAGGAGGTTGCGGGTTCGAGCCCCGATGGGGGCCTTTCTCCTGACCTTCATTTGTCGACACCAAG